>JAOTRA010000012.1:4261977-4275465 GCA_026260255.1 Pseudolaguvia tuberculata | reverse complement strand
TGGCGACCCGTCCAGGGTGTACCCCCGCCTCTTGCCCTATGTGCACTGGGATAGGCGCAGCAGACCCCCCTGACCCAGGATTCGGGAATAAGCGGGTAAGAAGATGAATGAATGAATTCTTGAAGCCAAGAACATATTTTCTGTATAGTTTAGGTTTGTGTGCCCAAACCACATCTTATGTTCAAGACTCACACAAGTGGAACCTGGCATAGTCTTTTATTGTTGTAGCCCTCTTAAACTTTGCCATGTTCATTTTGAGATGCTTTTCTGCTCACCAGAGATACTGTACCCTTACTGTTGGGGCTATATTTTCCGAACTCTCTCATCAACAAGGCGTTTCCTTCTTCAGAACTGCTGCTTTGGTTTTTCTCTATTGCTCTATTCTCAGTAAACTAAAGAGACTTCTCCGCATGAAAATTCTCAGAGTTAAGTAGTTGCAGAAATATTTAATCAACCTGTCTGGCACCAACATAATAAAAATGAGATCCTAATTTGTCTTACTCTAATAGATATGAATGTTATCCAAAAAAGCTAACTCATATCTGCACACTAACTCGTATCTCATTGTAAAGTAAATGTAAAAACTATAGTAATTAGCCAGACATTCTCCATTCAAACATCTTATCCCCTGAGCTATTACTTCTGCAGTTTATAGATGGGTATACGCTGAGCCTCCTAATGTAATGTTTGTAATGGTTTTGTAATAGCATGATGAAAATAAATATTTTGGTATTGGAAATTTGATAAGAACGGATTAGATTGCAAGAAAATAGAATAAAAAAATAAAATGTTGTCATAGTACATTAGATCAATACGGTGAATACATGTACTATGAAAATGAAGACTGACTAACAATATAATATAGGCAAATGTGCAATAATGTGCAGAACAGTTATAAAATTTACTGTACAGTTAATAAAAAATAAATAAAATACATTATGCAGACAATCTCTAAGAATGCAGAGAAATGGCTTATTCTATGGCAATCAATCTTAGTTAAACCACTTTAATATTCAATGGGCTTGGAGCTGATTTCAACGTCAAATATTGAAATGCCTTTCTATTCTGTATTAACTACAGAAACTAAATTTTGTTCAACAGCTGCCAACCCACACACTACATTTGCTAAAATAGAAAACCACAGTCCAAATATATCCTTTAAAAAGTCATGCTATTATGTTTGTCACACACATGTCTAGGCACCTCATTACTGACAGTCGGACTTTACACTTTATTAGAATCAATTGTTGGAGATGATTGGATCAAAAGCTATTCATACAATAGATTCTTGAAAAAACATCAGTCATGTGATCCTTCGTCAATCTTTTCATTACAATCCGTTACTTTATGTGTCAACACAGACGGGACAAGCAGCGTGCCTTTAGTCACTGAGGCATTAACACCTATTCTGCTACACATACATGACCACACTTCCTCAGTTATGCTGAGCTCTTCTTCTCGGCTTATACACTAATCTCTTCTTTACCACACTGCTGACTCCAACAGGTGTCCGTGTGTGTGTGTGTGTGTGTGTGTGTGTGTGTGTGTGTGGGCGTGAGTGCGTGTGCGTGCGTGCGTGCGTGCGTGTGTGTGTGTGTGTGTGTGTGTGTGTGAAGAATTGGACACTGCTATAGCAGCTGTGGTTTGGGAGGAGATCTTTATTTACTGTGTTATCAGATATACACCTCGAAACATCTACATATGCACACACACATGCACAAAAATCCTGTTTTTAGTGTTTTTAGTGATGTCATCATATTATATATGCAATAAAATTGCAAAATGCTATCGCATTAAAAAATTAAAAGAATTTTATTTTTTCAGTATATTGTGTTGGTATTTAAAAATGTAAAAGTTTAAAAGTATTACTTCACAGAAAAGCTGTAACAAATGACAATGACAATGATAATAATTTAATGATGAATTGATCAATTATTTATTATGCTTTAAGTAATATTTTAAATAGTAAGTTACATATAGGGTGGCGCGGTGGCGTAGTGGATAGCACTTTTGCCGCAGGTCCTGGGTTCGGATTTTGCATGTTCTCCGGGTACTCCGGTTTCCTCCCACATGCAGATTTGGTCGATTGGTGATCCAAATTGTCTATAGGAGTGAATGTGTGTGTGAATGGTTGTTTGTCTATGAGTTGCCCTGAGATGGACTGGCGACCCGTCCAGGGTGTACCCCTGCCTCTTGCCCTATGTGCGCTGGGATAGGCGCCAGCAGACCCCTGTCACCCCGAATTAGGGAATAAGCGCGCAATAATCAACCTAATGTACATGTGTATGGACTGAGGAGGTTTTCTATTGTATTACAGTACTGTGCTACAGCACCACACTGGCTAAACCATATGTGCTTATGTTGTCAATAATGTTGACTTTTCATTTTAGTATTATTTATTGCAAAGAAATAAAAAGTATATAAAATGTCAGCGGAAGTAATAATGAAGTGAGTGTGTTATAAAACCTGTGATACTGCTAAAAAAACTTGGTGGGTCAGTGTCTCGTTTATGCTAATGTGATATGTGATGTGTTTATTTACAGGGTCCTACAGGACTAGCGGGAGTGCTGGTCCCAATGCCAGTGGTCATGCAGCCTCACCACAGGCTGTATCACTACAACAACACCAGTCAACCAGGCAAGAGGTAAGATGGGTGGGGAAAGATGCCCTTATACATTCAACCAAAGTAGAGCGGTACAAACCACCTGTTATGTGTTTATCCAAACAGGCATGGTTTTGAGCATCGATTCCAAAACATCACTGTGAACGGTGTATCTAACTCAAACAGTACAATACAGTAGCATCCAAGCTTTCTGCTTTATCCTTTCTATGTTCTCTATGCCATTAATGTTGGTATAAAGAAAGCTGGCTAACTTCTTTACTCCCCATCGCTACCCTCCTCCTACAGAATGCCACCCAGGTTGAGCCAGCATTGGGCTTTGGCTCCTTCTCTGGGGTAACCTGAGTGGTGTTTGGTCAGTCATGCGGAGAGTAGCAGCTCCCTGACCAGTCAGTAATAAGCAGCTGTCAGAGACCAAGAATGAAAAAAGAAAGAGAGAAAGAATGTTCAGCAGGGAGAACAGAGCTACTGATGAGAAAATAGGGGACAAAAATATAGAGTCCATGAAAGGAAGAGAGCTTTAAGAAAAAATACCCAAAACGTAGAGAACCCATAAAAGGAGGTTGGATTGGGGGGGAAGGGGTGTTGGTGGATTAGTGAAAGGAGATTAGGAGCTGTGGAATACACATGATGTTTGGAGAGAATTACAGCGACTGGATGTTGTAGCAAACACGGTAGAAAAGTAAAGGAATGGGCGGATGAGGCTTGCATTTGTGTGTGTTTGTGTACCAGAGGGTTTGCAGTTACGTCTTAATGTCTGGAGGATTTTAGGAAGACATGATCCTGTGAATTAAATGATAATGAGTACACAAGCTAAAGGAAATAGGAATAACATCTATTCTGCAATTTGGTTAACAGTAGAACAGTGAAGCAGACATGAAGGGAAACACCTTACACAACTTTCATTCATTCATCTTCTCACCCTCTTATTCCCTAATTCGGGGTCACAGGGGTCTGTTGGCGTCTATCCCAGCGTACATAGGGCGAGAGGCGGGGTACATTCTGGACGGGTCGTCAGTCCATCTCAGGGCAACACATAGACAAACAACCATTCACACACACACACACACACACTCACTCCCATGGACAATCTAGAATCGTCAATCGACCCAATATGCATGTTTGCCCATATACAAACTCCGCACAGAAAGATCCCCAGCCAGGAATCGAACCCAGGACCTTCTTGTTTTGAGGCGACCCCTTACAAAACTTGAATTACACAAACCCACCCTATACAAGGAAAGACAGAGATGTCAAAGAATGAGAGAAATTCCCCATTGCAGCATCAGCGTTCAAAATACAATCACTTGTCGCCACCAAGTGGTCAGGAGCAAGTATTGCAACATAGTTATGGTTATTATGCAACTGATTATTTGTATTACTACTAATTTTAAATAAAAGTGATGTGTTAATTTTTTTTTTATTTTAAAAATTATAAATAGAACTATGAAAATATAAGAGATTAAAAAATTTAAATCCAATCTGTATATGTGTCATAGTTAATATCATATGCAAAAAGGCACAACTTAAGTAATTAGTAAATATTTTACATATTGAAACATATTATTTTTATAGCAAAATGTTTGTTTTATTTTAATTTTGAGAAAAAAGGTGTAATTTCAAAAATAATATAATTGTCACTCATGTATCCTGATGTAAGGATGTATGGAGTATATATAAAATCAAATATTATAACAGGTTCTGGTGTCAAATTACAATACAATAGTTTCTTTTGTGAATGTTTGTTTGTAGTCTGGCACCATCAATAAAATCATCTTACAGTGAGGTGTCTCCTGTGTGTGGGGCTCCTTGTGGTCAACCTCCACAAACCAGTGCAATGTACAACTCATCCTTTAACCCAGGAACCTGCATGGATCCCTACATGCGACCTCCGCAGGGACTCCCACCTCATGGCATGATGGGACACCGTGCCATACCCCCACCTGAGGGTATGTGCTCATATAAAAATTGGCAATTCATTAAAAATCATAGTAACTGGTAGTTATTTATGCACTAATTCTACCCACTTACCCATAGCCATCATGTTACTAACACCATTGTAACACCATTGCGCCTGAAAATGTTTTTGCTGCATGTCAGGTGATTGCAGAATATTCTCATTTTAAAATACTCTATTGTACATTTAGATAATTTAGTATTTCTGTTTTAGGGACATTCAGGTATTTTCTACTTTTAAGCAATTTGTATGTTTCCTTTTTAAGTCTGTGCGTATTTCAGCAGGTAATGGCAACCCCTACTGTAACCAGAATAACACAATGTTAGCACATCATGGCTTTCATCACAACCAGTCAGGTCCAGAACATTTGGGTTCAGGAGATGGTGAGACCATGTTCACATTGATTATTAAATAACAAAATGTAAACCTAATGTAACATGCTTTTAAGGCATTGTATTATCCCGAAAAAAGGATTGATTAATGTGAGGTTCAGGTTATTTGTGGGCAGAGGACAACAATGAATACCTAAAATACACTGTAAACACATTAGTGAAAGCTACAGTACAATTAGATTGTGTATACAAAATGTCTAATATGAATAATAATTATTAATAACTATTGTAGCACTTTATTGATGAGCATAAATTAACCAATCTCTGGTGTCTATTTTAAGTACTTGCTAAAAGAAAAACAATAAGGAAACTTTTTGCTTATTCAACAGGCTCTCGTTTCTCCACCCCACGTTCCATTCTGAAGTTGAACAAGAAGCGAGCACTGTCCATCTCTCCTCTGTCTGATACAAGCATGGACCTGCAGACAGTTATTCGCACCTCTCCCAACTCTCTGGTGGCATTTGTTAACTCTCGCTGTGGGCCGAATGCTGCTAGCTCATATGGACACTTGTCTGTGGGAGCTCTGAGGTAAAGAAGAAGGACAAAGACTTTCATCGTATTTGTCCCAGAAAATGCACTTATACTAAAAAGAGTAGACTAGATGCTAAAAAGAATTAAGCATCAATGCGGTCTATTGAATCTACATTTAGAGCTGGAACTGAACACTTCTTTTTTTTCTAGTCCATCAATGGCGTACTCAGGCTCAACAAACTACCAGACCAGACCTCAAGGGAACATGTACGGAACTCCGCTTAGCCACACTCCTGCTCCCTGTCATGGACTCCCAACTCGTCTTCCCCCTCACAACCCCCGTCTGCATACACCTCTGAAACATGGACATGTAAATAAGTTCTTTCCCCTTAAATACTGCATCCTGAATTGACCGAGCTGATGGATAATGGGATGTGTGTATGTGTGTATTTAGCTGAAGACAGAACCCATCATAGGCAGTGTGATGGATGGCATTAATGTCAAAAGTTTGGAAGAGCATTCGGAAGGAGACGTGGCCAGTCCATCTTCAACTGGAACTCAGGTACTGGAAGTCATTAAAACTTTATTAAAAATATTTCATTCTTGGTTTGTTTAATAAATCACATAGAATAAGATTAAATCTTTATTTTAATCTTATTAGTTAAATATTATTTACAGTTCATGGTGGTTCAGCTACTGGAGTTAAAAAGATGAATACTTACAACACACTTCAAACAAACCAGTAAATGCCACATTAGTTCTACATTCACAAATGTATAACATATATAACTCAGATACAGGATTAAAAATTGTTTAGCAACTGTTTGATCATTTAGAAGGTTAGGTTTTTGTTAGCAGGGCCATAAACTGGAACCTAATCAAAGTCAGGCAATGCACCATGTTTTGATTCCAAGAGAGTAACTGTTGAATACAGTAAAGGGAAAGATTTGATCTATTGCTGATCGGATCTTCTCCAAGTCATTCAGGTTCTGAGGCTGATGTTTGGCAGCTCAAAACTATAGCTCTCTCCACAGATATTCTATTGGATTAAGGTCTGTAGACTAAGTCACTCCAGAACATTATTGTGCTGCTTTTTGAGTTATTTCATTCTTCTCTTGGCTATGTGTTTTGGGTCATTATCATGCCAGAATACCCATCCACATGCCAAGAAGGTTCTTGTTCAGGATTGGATGAGACATGGCCCAATCCACTGTCCCTATGAGATCAGGAATTTGATCTTGTCATGCGGGGAGAGGGGAGTTGGATCAGGGGTAAGGAGCGCACCCAAACCCAGGATTGACGGTGAAAAATAGTTTAGTTTAGTTATTAATATTAAGTCCAAAAAACAAACAAAACAAAAAAAACAGGAACTCTAGATACTACACGAGACCAAAAACGAGAACCAGACTTGACTTAACAAACTAGACTTGACTTGACGAGATGATATCAAAACTTACGAGATTAGACGAGAATTGGGAAGAAGCAGAAGGGCGAGCATCAAAAGGGCAAAAAGGGGCAAAAGGGAAAGACGGGGCAGAAAGGGCGTAAAGGGCAATGATCCAACAACCCTAGGATAAATTCTGCCGGCTTATAAAGAGTGCACAATTAGCGCGCAACGAGACTCAGCTGCGCACTGCACACCGGCAGCACGCCGGAGACGCTCATCACAGAGGAGGGCGTGACAGATCTCATCTGACCACAATACTTTCAACCGTTTTTTGTCTGAATTTTTAAGTTGTTTATTGGTAAACTTCGGACAGGCTTCTTACCAATTATTTTATTGCCCACTATGATCCCAGCTACATTGAGCTAATTGACAAGAACCTCCCAGGTAGTTTTGGGATCCTTTTCCTTTTCTCACCATTATCCTGATTATTAAAATTCTACAAGAAAAATAAACACATCCACTTCTCAGCAAAATGCTGGTTGCGTAGCCCTTTCGAGCCTTTTAGTTCTGATGCAGTACGTGTACATAAAAACAGATAGTGAACAATACTACATAGTCTATTTCTGCTTAAGTTAATCATGTGCTGTATGTGTTTCCTTTAGGATCCCCTTCTTGGGCTTCTGGAGGGCAGAGATGATTTAGACAAAGAGGAGAAACCAGAGCCTGAGGCCATCTATGAAACTAACTGCCACTGGGAGAGCTGTAGCAAAGAGTTTGATACCCAGGAACAACTAGTGCATGTAAGAGAAATAAACATTTACACTGTCATGTGTGTTACTTATATCTTGACTCATTGATTTGATTGTATTTTTACTAAAGCACATCAACAACGAGCATATACATGGTGAGAAGAAAGAATTTGTGTGTCACTGGAAGGACTGCTCCCGTGAACAAAGACCATTTAAGGCTCAGTATATGCTGGTGGTGCATATGCGAAGACACACGGGCGAGAAACCTCACAAGTGCACTGTAAGTGTCTGTGTGATGTTTTTGTAAAACAGTTTCTGCAAACAACATTATTATGTCTAACCTTATATTATTGTGTGCCTTAGTTTGAGGGATGCAACAAAGCATACTCTCGTCTAGAGAACCTAAAAACTCATCTGCGCTCTCATACTGGTGAAAAGCCATACGTATGTGAGCATGAAGGATGTAACAAGGCTTTCTCAAATGCCTCAGATCGTGCAAAACACCAAAACAGAACACATTCCAATGAGGTAAACACTCAAGCATGGCACGAACGCGATGATATGCATGGTATGCAGATATAAATATATATAAATACATTGAATCTTCTCCTTTCAATTAGAAACCTTATGTATGCAAGATCCCTGGCTGTACAAAACGTTACACAGACCCAAGCTCCTTGCGCAAACATGTAAAGACAGTTCATGGACCAGAAGCTCACATTACCAAGAAACACCGTGGTGATACCGGACCTCGGCCACCAGGTTCAACTCTGACCTCTGCAGGACAAAGTTCAGAGCTGATGGTAGAAAAAGAGGAACGAACCAGAGAGGACTGCAAACTTTTGGCTCCTGAAAATACACTAGTATGTTTTATCTCTTGTCGTGTTTCACTGTGTGACAGATGATTTAAAATGAAACCAGAATGTTGTTATTAGCTGTCTTTTAATTGATCTTCTCTTCGCTACACCAGAAATCTCAGCCCAGTCCTGGAGGCCAGTCATCTTGCAGTAGCGAGCGTTCTCCAATAGGAAGTGCAAACAACAATGACAGTGGTGTGGAGATGAATCTGAATGCAGCAGGAAGTCTGGAAGACCTAACAGGAGTTGAAGATGGAGGGGGGACAAGTGTGCCTGATTCTAATGGAGGAGTTGTTCCCGGTAGTATGGGCATGTCTGCACAGGCTCTGAAGCGGCTGGAGAACTTGAAAATTGATAAACTAAAGCAGATCCGCAGGCAGGCCACACCAAGTCGGAATGCAGTAAATAAATTACCAGCACTTTCAGGTATAGGAGATCTAGGATAGTGTTTTGAATATTGTATCCATTTTTCAGCAGCACAATTAATCTACTACCTTTCTTATTCTTTCCTTAGCATCAGGTGAAATGATCGCCATGTGTGGCCCCTCTTCCTTGCTTTCTAATCGTCGTGTGATGGAGCTCTCTACCCCAGACTTGGGTGGAGGTAGTATGGGTGGAATTGGCAGAATGGTTATGCCGTGCCCACCCAGTGACCGCCGTGGAAGTGGTACTAGTAGTTTAAGCTCCGCCTACACTGTGAGTCGGCGTTCTTCTGTAGTTTCCCCCTACCTTTCAAGTCGACGCTCAAGTGAAGTATCCCAAGTAGGTGCAGTTGGCCACTTCCAATCTGTTGTTGGAAGTGATATGGGTGGGGACCCATTATCACCTGAGTCCAGCCATAGAAGTGGTTTGCGCCAGAGTACCAGTGGATTGCCTGGTCTACCAAGTCTCACCCCTGCTGAACAATATAATTTAAAAGCTAAGTATGCAGAAGCAACTGGAGGACCACCCCCAACACCTCTACCCAATATGGAGCAGCCTGGTACTCCCAGTAGACGTGGTGGTTTCCTTAGTGAGTATGAGGGTCAGCCACTCCCACCATTCCTACACCAAGTGGGAACCAGGAGACACAGTGCCAACACGGAATATGGAACAGGGGTTATTTACCCACACCAGGCTCCTGGCAACAACATGCGGCGAGCCAGCGATCCGGTACGTTCTGGAGCTGACACTCAAGGCCTACCCAAAGTGCAACGGTTTAACAGCCTAAGTAACATGGCATTGATGGGCCGTCGTAATGCCTTGCAGCACTGTGGGTCTGATGCCAACATCACTAGACACATATATTCACCAAGACCACCAAGTATTACGGAAAATGTGATGATGGAGGCCATGGCAATGGAGTCTCAGCAGAATACTGCAGAAAGCCGAGATCATGGAGGTATGATACAAGGTGCAGACAGTGCCTACATGAGCTACCAGAGGTCTCCATCTCATCCTCATACGGGTGACCAGCTATCTCCTAATAATGAAAACATAGGGTGCTTGGATCCATCTTACCAGTCTCAAATACAGGGGCAGTACCATTGTCAACGTGTTGGGGAAACTATGGTACGGAATGAGATTTCGAACACTATTCTTCAGGAAGCTGAGTACAGCATGAGCACCTGTCAGCTTAGCCCATCAGCGCCACACTACCCTGGTATAGGTCGGCTTAATGAGGAATCAGGACCATGGGGGCAAAATGGCCAGATCCCTAATCCCCATGCGGGTATGCAAGCAGCTATGCAGTACGAGGATACTGGAATGCAGGGACAGCAGTATGCTCAAAGTTTGTATAATAACAACACTAACCTTAATCATCAGAGGGTCTCTATCAAACCAGAACAGTTCCATCTACCAATGGGAGGCTCCAATGCCTGCCAAAATTCCAAGCCCCTTCACCAGCTTTGCCAAACAAACACTATGGAGATTAGTCCGCAAAGGTACCCAGCACAAACAAAAGAGCCTGGTTTAATTAGCAAATCTTTAAACCCCAGCTGTGACTTTGTTCAGTCGCAGATGAAAACTCAGAACCCAGATCATCAACAACAAAGTCAGGCTGGATCATTTCTTCATGGGGGAAGCTTAAGTCTTGGCTGTGCAGGCTCTGTATTGGCTGATGACCGGAGGTCACGGACTCCAATGCTTCAGGTAAAAGAGATGATGGTTCGAAACTATGTTCAATCACAACAGGCACTTCTTTGGGAGCAGCAGCAAGAGCAGCAAACAACAAATAGTCGTCTCTCTCAGAAGCCAGAAAGCATGGAGACAAGTCCACATTCAGCAATGATGCAGCATAGTCCCGAAGGTCATCATATTAATCCGAACATCTACCAACCCAGTTACCAGGGATACTCAAATCAGAATGTTATGAGTCCCTCAGGACACGGTCAAACATCCAGCTCAGTGCCAGGCAAGGAGCAGATGTCTGGCATTCAGGAATCCTCTTATAGCCAGATAGATATGGTGCCACATCCACCTCAGAGTCGAAAGACTCTGAGTCGCCAGAACAGTCTTTCTCAGCAGGCAAATGGAGCATACCTAAACAGCCCACCAAACTTAAGTCCTGGACATTCAACTTCTAGTCCTAGAAGAAATGTCAGGTTGCCACTTGTTCATCCACAGCAGCAACAAAATGATCATTTTTATTACTCAGGCCATATCCACATGCACCATAACATGGATAAGTCTTTGGAACCCCATGATGTAGCCTGCCAAACGCAGCAGCAGCACCAGGCTGGAATTGAGACCTCAACAAATGCTGCATCTGTAGCATATCCTCAAACTGCTTCTATGTCAAATACACTTGAGAACCTGGACTTGGAAAATGCTCAGATTGACTTTGCATCAATTATCGAGGATCCAGATCCTTCGCCTTACAGCCCATTAAATCCAGTCCTTGGCCATCCGTCATCTTCTCAGACCTCTTCTCGTCTTACCACTCCACAAAACTCAATCACCCTTCCTCCTAGCTTATCTAACATGGCCATTGGAGATATGACTTCCATGCTGACATCCCTTGCTGGGGAGAACAAGTATTTAAACACACTTACTTAAAGAATATCTATATTATTCTAACTATATCCACAACCAATGGACTAATCAGACGTAAATAAATGAATTTAGTGAAAAAGTGTTTGTGGTGAACCATCGTACACTGACCTTCTCTAATGAGTTTTACTAGTCAGGTTAGGATTCTGTAGAGGTGTAATTCTGCCTCTCAATATCAATGTGTTTGTTTGTGGTTTTTTTTGTTTTGTTAAATGAACATTACCTTGGGTTTTAAGACTACAATGGTTTTTCAGGTGCCATGCTGGGAGGGTAAGTAGTAAAACATGTTGTTTTAAATGTAAATAACTTTTACCTTCATATTAGCAATGGAGTTTAAACACAAGAGCAAAACAAGTGTCTTCTGCATTCTAGCATCGGAAAAGTTTGAGAGTGCACATTTCCTTTCTGATTTGCCAGAAATATATGAAATAGTAGAACTTATCTAAAGTGCCTTCGCCTGTTGTGGCTTATGACTCTTTACATCCGGGTTAGAGTTATTATTTTTGTAAGTGACAGTCAGACAGGTCAAAACCCATAACGACCCGTTATTGTGCCTATGTAAAATGCAGTATTCTAAAGCTTGCCTGTAGTTTTATATTTACATTTATGGTATTTGGCAGACGCCGGTTTTCAGAGTAAATTACATTTGTGAACAATTGTGGTTAGAGATTTGCTCAGGGGCCAGATAGTGGCAACTGGTCGGCACCAAGAATCGAATCCTGATGCTCTAATTAACAGTCTTAACACCTTAACCACTGCTCTACTACTTCACCAAGTGAGAAAGTAAGTGACAGTGAGACAGGTCGAAACCCATAATGACCAGTCATAGTGCCTATGTACAGTGCAGTATTCAAAGGTTTGTCAGTAGTTATTTTTGATTATTGTTGTTTTTCAAATGAACATGGTACAGAAAGCAGGGATGCTCATTTGCTTTGGATACACTTTCTTGTGTTTATTTTTACTCTGCTCATTTCTGTTATGACAGGTATATGAAGTGGCACTCATTGTTATTTTCAAATGGTACCTCCTTTAAAGGCCTGAACATAGAATGCCTAATAGGGTCTGACCCCCCAACTATTGTTTCTAAAAGTAGACATTTAAAAAAATTGTTGTATTCCCAGAATTGAAATTTCACCACATCACTAAATGTTGCACTGACAACAGCACTGAGCTGAATTGTTTTCTTTTTACCTTTTAGTACATGATAATGCATTTAGGCAGTATGCAGCTTGAAAGGCGTTTAGGCAGTATGCATCTTAAACTTTTAATTACCGACAACATGCATAATCCCTGTGCATCAATGCAGCTGTTCTTGGCATACCAAAGATGATTAGCACTGGGAAGAGTGCATATGCATCCTACAACCACACTGCTTTACACAGTTACGTTACCATGCCTCTATAAGCCTGCCATAGACAATGTCATTTTCTAACATTTTTTTTTATATGAACAAAAATAGTTTTGTGGACTTTACATTTACCTGTGTGTTTTTCTGGCATTTGCCACGTTTCTTTTTTTATTTTTGCTGGCAAAAGAGAATTTAATGTAGCAATGCAAATTTGTGATATTGGCAGTTATTACATCTATATACAAGTGGTATATTTTTTTTCATAACATTTTCTACATTTTCATACAAAGTAAAGGTACTATATCCTGTTTGTTAATAAATGATCTGTGTTGGAAGTCTGGATTAAGTTTTTGCATTTTCTGTTTGTGTAAAATGACTGTTCTTCAAACAGGAAAAGGACACAAATCTTAAATAATATTCATTCATACATTCATTCATCTTCTTATCTGCTTATTCCCTAATTCGGAGTCACGGGGGTCTGCTGGCACTTATTCCAGCGCACATAGGGCGAGAGGCAGGATCGCCATGATCTAACAACCGTTCAAAAACATATTCACTCCTACGTGCAATTTAGAATCGTGCATAGACCCTGGTAGAGACGGACGGACAGACAGACAGACAGACAGACAGACAGACAGACAGACAGACAGACAGACAGACAGACAGACAGACAG
>JAOTRA010000012.1:4198848-4225545 GCA_026260255.1 Pseudolaguvia tuberculata | reverse complement strand
GTTTTGGGATTGTTGCAGTAATGGAGAAAGCAGGTATAGTTCAATACATTGTTATATTAACAAAACTTAAAGCATTATACCTGTATCTGTATATCCCAAATAAAAGCAAATAAAAAATTAAGAAAGCAATACAGTGCAGCATGCAATCATTAGTAAGCTATGCAGTATGCAGTGACTTTAGCCACAAGGTGTCAGTCACAAGCAGAAGAAAAAGCCATTTTACACACATTATTAAACTACAAAACCTACAATTTACTGACAAAAACACATTCTAAACCAATCATAGCACATCATGTCTATGTTCACAGAGGCATTGTAATGTTGGCAAAGTAGGTGAGTCTCTTACTTCCAGTGAAGGAATAATATTATTTTCCAACATTCAAAGAGATTTAAGAAAACAGTGTGTCTCCACAAACAGGGGAGAAAGGCTAGGCTACACTCTGGATAGGTCACCAGTCCATTGCAGGGCACACATAGATGAACAACCAAACACACACCTACGGGCAATTTAGAATCACCAATCAACACAACATACATGTTTTTGGACTGTAGGAGGAAACCAAAGTACCCGTAGGAAACCCAAGCAAGCGTAAAGAAAACATGCAAACTCTGCACAGAAAGATTCCGGGCCTGAGAATGGAACATGGGACCTTTATGTTGTGAGGCGACCATGCTAACCACTACGCCTCCTCGCCGCCTGTTTGACATTTTACTCAAATAATTGTTTACATGAGTAACAGTAAAACACGTAAAGAAAAACACTAAAGCTTACCACCAAAAATTAATTGTAAATGTCACAAAGTAAATGTAATTCATTACTACCCACCTCTGTTATTAGTACAAGATCATTTATATAGTATAGTATATTTTAGATTATTACTTTCTTTCATCTGGCTGGTATAACTCACACATACAGGATGTGTTAAATCAAACTGGTTTCTAATACTATTTTCATTTAGAACACATTCATTACTCAAATCAAATTTATCAGACTTGTTCTAGAACAACAACTCAACCCAAATAGATCTAAGACCACTTGTTGGTGCCCCTGATATAATTTATTTAAGAATAGCAATATTGCCTGCTGATAAACCTTTGGTCTGTTGTACAAGAGACAGGCTTCCAGATTGAAGAAAGCATAGCTAGAATATTAGAGAAAAAGCAAGCAAGAATATTCTTTATAATATTTTGCAGACTAGAAATGCTACCTGAAACTAAATCCTCTGGGAAGAGATATCGACCGTCTGTAGACACAGCACGCTCTGGAAGAATGGACAGGGGTTACACACTACGTTGTGTCACCTGATTGCATGAATGGTGCATACAATATGTACTCTCTCCTTCAAATCATTATATCAGTGTCATCAAATATACTTCAGAACAGATTTCACCTTAGCACAGAGCATAACACACTAACAGTCTCTGGGGTTAAATAACTGTTGTTTATTATGCTGTTGTTGATCCGTATAATCTGTGCAAGTCTTACCGTGATTGACAGCAAAACGGAGCTTCTGGATTATAGCCAGATTTCCACTGACTCTGTAGATACCATCTGTCTCTAAACCTACACACACACACACACACACACACTGTCTTCTGGGCAATATGCTAGTTTACCTACAGGTGGTAATGTTGTCAGACGAATTACATCAAGGGCAATAGTAGAGGGGAAAAACAGTGCTTTTTTTAAATCTGCGTAATTTGTCTATCTACGATGAAAATAGTCTTGTTAAATTAATAACTCAATTCCATAAAACTCCTCAAATTAAATCCTCTGTAAATGAAAAAATATCTGTTCTTGATCATTTAATTAGCTGTTTACGATTCTGCATTTGTAAAAGGCAAACGCACTTTACTGATAGGAAGCAGTGATGCAGTATTAATGAAATGTTATGTAACACAGTCTTACCTTTTTTCTCTACGGTCTCGGTGCATTTTCTGACAAAGCGTGGCACTGTGCTCTTCTCTCTTTCACACAGCAACTTTAAACTACAGCCAAATACCTGGTCTAAAACAAAATCAACCACAAACATCAATCACACTGCCTTTACCACCTAAAATAATATACAAAATATACAGAAGATTAGATGCAGATCAATGAAATGGTAAATGATAAGGGCGAAAAGTTGTGGCAACATACAGTTTTTTTTGTTTTCTTTCGACAGCCACAAAGCTGAAAACAGCACACTGTTGTCTAGAAAGCCTTTGTATGTTGTAGCATCAAAATTTCACTTAACTAGAAATAAGAGTCCCAAACACTGTTCCAGCATGATAATGCCCCTGTGCTCAAAGCTTCTGTGCTTTGGTTGACATGAAAGAATTTATGTGTCTGGCACAGAACCCCGATTCTGACTCGACAACATTAAACCCCTTTGTGATAAACTTGGCAACAAATGCAACTTTGATCACTTCACCATACTTTAGTTCTCTTCATCATACTTAATCTGTAGTCACGTTTCACAATTTGGTTAAGAAAACAATAAGTGGGAGATACTAATCTTACTATATAAATATTTGCTTTAACCCATTGGGCAATGATTTGCGCTCTGGGAGACCAAAGTTTTAATCGACTTGAGGCTTTTCTGGTCCCAATAATCCTCTGGTTCTAGATTTGACCTCTGTCCTTTTCTCTAAATATTTTCATCAAAATATTTTTTTAAATATTAATAATAGAGTGTCTTGATAATTGTGATATATAACTCACCTTTGATTAGACCTTTTTCTTGTAAGGTTTGAATCGGTGGTCTTCTTAGAATTAAGTTTTTTAAGCGACTCCTGACTCGTCTACGCTCCGAAGTCTCCAAGTTTGAGATGGAACGAGGAACTAAATGGAAAATAAGATGAAAAGAGATTTGAATGAAATGTCTGTGAGACAGAGTTAATTAACTTGAATTATTTTCAATATTATCACTTTTATTACTTAAATAACTGAACAAGTGAAACAGATCATTAGCTTTGTGACGCGATTGTAAGACTGGCTTTAATTAGCAATACTTATCAAATAATTTGCCAAAATTTTGCCAAAAGCTACCCCTCCATAATTGTTTTAGAGACTAATGTGTTTGAATGACTAACGTGAGGGTTTGTATCCTGTAAGGTTCTCCTCTTCATCTCCACTGTGGTCCAACAAATCCAAGGAGCCTGCTCTTCTCAAAGAATATTGCAATATATTATCCAGAGGATTCTCCTTATCCTACAAAACACACAAACATATTAAACAAACTATAATGATACAAATTTAAAAAAAAAAAAAAAGAATGACAAGTCAACATTTTAAATATAAATGAATGATAGACTTACAAGTCTGTCAATGACTTTCTGTAATGTGGTGTGCCACTCTTGAATTACAGAGTCAGTGTCTGATTGCAGCAAAAATTCATTTCCTGTAACTGTCCTTAACTACACAGAGAGGAGAATATGCAAAAAATCAATACATATATAGTATAGATTTCTAAGACAGTAAAAATGACCTTGCTGTTAAAATAGCATTGCCTTGTTGGACCGTTCAACAATCATATAGCACTGTACAGATGTTCTCTTTGATACAGTATATTATTCTTCCAACATGTTTCTAACCATCATTAATGTTTCTTTTGTGATCTTACCTTGAAAACATTTTTCTTGCTAGACAGCTCATTGGCCCACTGCAATTGAGCTCCTCTTAAATCTACGCTGCTCTCTGGACAGCTGTTTCCCGGTTTCTACACCCACAGAGACAGGTATACACAAAGAAACATTGAATAATCCATTTGATGTGAGATGCAGCTTAATAATTCAGGATGGGTTTTAAAATACCTGTGCTATGATGCTGACATGTAACTATTCTTACCCAGCTATCAAAATTTTGAGTTTTGGGATCTTTGAAGAACATAAGACTGTTTCCCACCAACACCACCCATGAGTGGTTCCAGTTTTTCCTGCAGACCACAAAAGAACGTTCACCATTGTCTATCAGTGTCTATCATTGTCTATCAAATATTTACAAATACTTGTTTACTTTTTTACTATTGCATCCGTTTTTAAACATCTGCTGTCCAGCTATAGCAGTTTAACACAGTATGAGAGGAGTGGTTAAGGTGTTGGACTGATACATGGAAGATCCGGGTTCAATACCCAGCATTACCAATTTTCCACTGCTGGGCAAGGTACTTAACCCTGAATTGTTGAGTTGTATAAAATAAATAAAATAAATTCAAGGGTGTCTGCCAATTGCTGTAAATGTCTTTTTAAAAGGAGAAAGTTTTATAGGTTGGGTTTAGTCGAAACAGCAACTGTAAAAGTAGGCAAGCCACTATATACACTCACTGGCCACCTTATTAGGTACATTTTGCTAGTACCGGATTAGACACCCTTCAGGACTGCCTTAATTCTTCATGGCATAGGTTCAACAAGCTGTTGAAAACATTCCTCAGAGATATTGGTCCATATTGACATGGTCATGACATGATTCTCTGCATGCTTTGGTTGTAACCTTGTTCATTCACCTATGACATCAACAAGGCATTTTTATCCCTCTTTTTTGGACCATTCTCTGTAAACCATTCCTTGTAAAGTTTAACACAGATTCCTTTTTTCACATAAGAACTAAAGCGTAATGACTTCTGGTTTCCATTAACAAACAAAACATGGACAAGGTAGTGGAGATCAGAAGACACCTTCAAATATCCAGAGGAGTGGAAGTTTTGTGGTTTCAACAATTCAACATAGTCTTTCAATCAGCAAAACAACAATTTATCCTCTAAGCTTCCACTTTCTTTACTTATATATTAATATGGTAGCAGGAGTATAAGCGCATGTCCATAAGTTAAACGTACCTCAGCTTTCGACCTCCTTCTGCTATCTTGGTTTTGTTAAGCAGGCCTGCTTTTTCAAGCTCCTACATAAGAAGACAGACATGAGTAAAGTGTACAGTAAAATTTTAAGTAAAGCAAAGTATAAAATCTGCCGTCTGGTCTTGGTCTAATATGTTTTTCTTTTGGATTATACAGGTTTATGTACCCGGCAGTACAGTGGTGTTGTGATAGCATGGTCGCCTCACAGAAAGAACATCCTGGGTTCAATTGCCAAGCAATGGGTCTTTCTGATGGACTGCCGACCTGCCCAGGGTGAACCCAGCTTTTTGCCCTATTTGAGCTGGGATAGACTCCACCAGACCTGTGACCCCAAATTATTGAATAAGCAGATTAGAGATTTAATTTAAATTTTATAAACTTGTGTTGCTAAAAGATAACCATTCTAGCATAAAAGAAAACTCACAACCGTTACCAAACTGTGGAAAAGACTTACAGATGTGAAGACTAAGATCACACCACAGCAGATCTGTGGTTGCAGATGTACTAAAGTCACCTTAAAAATTCCTCAAAATTTCCGACTATAGCTATAATCTGTCACACCACCAGTTCACAACTCAATGTATTTTCATTCATTCATTCATTCATTCATCTTCATACCCTCTTATTCCCTAATTCAGAGTCACAGGTGTTTTCTGAAGCCTATCCCAGTGCACATAAGCAAGATGCAGGGGTACACCAGTCCATTACAGGGCACACATAGATGAACACACACCGTTACACCTATGGACAATTTAGAATCACCAATCAACCAAATGTACATGTTTTTGGATTGTGGGAGGAAACCAGGCTACCCGGAGGAAACCAACGCAAGCAAGCAGAGGACATGCAAACTCAGTACAGAAAGATCCCCGGTCCAGGAATCGAACCCAGGACCTTCTGGTTGTGAGGCAACCATGTTAATCACTACGCCACCATACGCAAAGTATTTTTAATAATTGTATTATTTTACAATTAGTAGTAGTGTTAGTAGTAATAGTAGTAAAGATTTCTACTGCCAGTGCTTCTGATCCTGCTTCGCCGCCAGGCTACCTTCCTATACGCACACAATTTTAGATCTTCTGTTTTAATGTCTTCTGTCTGCACCACACTGGGTAATGATCACCCTAAGACTAATAAAACCTTTTCATAGCTAAAAGAACGATTCTGGTGCCCAGGTATAACCCAAGACATTAGAATGTACAAAGACGATGCCAGGATTATGCTATGTCATATACCCTCCAATAATTCCCACTACTCACTGTGGCATCCCTGGTTACACCAAGGCCTGCAGCAATTATAACAATAACTGGTCTACCAACAGCTAAGACTTATTTGTTCACTCATCAACATAAAAATACATTCAACTTAACAGTTCATGGTGGTTCAGCAAGTGCTAGTACACTCCAGCTAGCAAGAAAATTAGATACTATAAAAAGAAACTGGCCAATTGTTTGGAAAGGTTGATTCAAAAAAAAAAAAAATCAATTAATTTTGTAAAGAAATGGCCCTCCGTATCATCTGTCATTGTTTATCATTTAATATTCTGTATGTCTCTTGAAAAGTATTGTTTGTTTGACTGTACGATAATAATAAAATAATATACTCATCTAACATTATGAAAATAAAATAAACACTTAAAATCTTAGTATCATTTTTCTGGGTTACATTCTGACCTGGCACCCTAATAAAGAAATAATAGGTAGCCCCTCACAGAAAAAGAGCTTTTGTAACAGTCAGTGGCTTTGTAACAAAGGTGTATGTTTTTATTCACACGGGAAAATTCTTTGCAGTGACAAGCACAAGGAAGCGGTATTTTCATGCCTTATTTACATTAAAATACAACAGAAAAACTATAGGGAACAAAATGTTAATTAATACTAGAATGTAGACGGAACTAATTTGTTTACTAAACAGTTCATAAGATCAGATATAACACTTAATTTCTGTTACAATATTGAATTAAACAACATAAAAACACTGTTTCATCAAGAATAAATGTGTTATTGAGAGTTTTTTAGTATAAAGATTTAGGCTAGTATAGTACATGTAGTTACTGGAAAATAATTCAGGAACCTGTTCTATAGGTTAAGAATTTCCTTTTGTTTTAAATATATACTGGCAAATAATTTAAAGAAACATACATTTTTATTTTTTATTTTTTGATGCAATATTTTTTTTTCTGCCTGCCAGCTACGCATGATTTTCTATTAACCTATTCCAATTCCAATGTATTTTTTCACATACATAATTATACACAGTACAACATATAGTGAAATGGTTTTTTTTCCGCATATCCCATCTAAGTACGTTTGGGGTCAGAGCGCAGGGTCAGCTATTGTACAACGCCCCTGGAGCAGAAAGGGTTAAGGATCTTGCCCAAGGACCAAACAGTGACGGAATTGAGCAAGACCTGGCGGTGGTGGGGCAACAACTCAACAACTTAACCACTGCCCCATTCTGAGCTGCAGCTAAGTGTTGTATGGATGGCACATAATTAGGATTATGTCATAAACAATTAAAAAAAAAAACCTGATATGCCTATATTCAAGGAAAAACTCTGTCTGAACCTGCTGTGGAATATTTTTAACATTCATTTATTCACAGGGTACACATAGGGCAGGGATACACCCTGGAAAGTTCATCAGTCCATCGCAGGGCCAAACATGTTATGTACATGTTTTTGGACTGTGAATACCCGAAGTACCTGAAGAAAACCTACACATACACTCCACAGAATCGAACCTGGGACCTTTTAACATTATTAAATGTAGATGAATCTAATATTTTAAACAACATTAATCAGCCATGACATAATTGCAAATTTACCCTTTCATCAACAGTGACATAAGCATAGCAAAATCGTGGTTTTTCATGCATAATTTAAGAAACACGATAAATAGTTATTGTTTCTTATAGAAATACTGCTCAAATACTACAGAAGACCATTGGCACACTTGTACTGTCTATACGTTATTGTTCAGGACTGTTTTTTTATGCTACATAGAGATGGCAAGAAAGAGTAGTTCAGTGCAAGAAATAAGGTTTTAGCTATTTAGAATTCAATTCAGTCAGGAATGTCAACACAAAAATAATGAGAACCTCTGCCACAGGCATCTTTTAAACACAACATCTACTCCCTTAACTGGATATATACTGTAGTTACATTATTTAGTGGGTTTATACTGTATTATATGATCATTAATCTATAATTGTATAATTGTAATAATTGTATAATTGTATATTAATTATGTTCAATGTGTATTTTTGTATTTTTAACATGCACTTTATTGCATGCTGTACAGTAGGAGTGTGTGTGTGTGTGTGTGTGTGTGTGATTTATATCGTATCTGAATTAGAACTGGGGTGGCGCAGTGGGGTAGTGGATAGCATGGTTCGAATCCCAAGCCAGGAATCTTTCTGTGCAGAGTTTGCATGTTCTCCCCATGTGGGCTTCCTCCGGGTTTCCTCCCACAGTCCAAAAAACATGTACATTGATTGGTGATTCTAAATTGTGTGTATGTTTGTGTGTGTCTTCATTCAGCTTCAACAGTATTAATGAGATTAGACATTAATGTCAGGTAAGTAGGTCTAGGTTGCAGTCACCCTTCCAGTTTATCCCAGTTAGTGGTGGTCACGTGTTTTTTTTTTACTGTTATAATATCCCAGCATGTGATAATGGAGATCAGGGGTTTTCTGCTCAGGGTCCATATTATGCTGAAACAGTGTTTTAGTCTCTTTGTTCCAGTGACAAATAATGTGATGCTACAACATACAAAAACATATGTGGAGAGGAACCACATATGGATCTGATGGTCAGGTGAAGACAAACTTTTGACAAATGGTGTATTCTTCATAATTTTGCACTGTTTTGCCAAATGGTCAAAATTAATTCATGTTATTTTAGATAGTAAATTTACTACCAATACCCAGTTGATGCTGCTTGTATGCATTGCATGCTATCATGCAGGAATAGCACAGATGTGAAACAATTCCCGGCTAGCAGTGTAGCTGTTTAAAATGAATACTACTAAGAAATTACTGATTATTCTTTTTAGCTTTTGTTCATAAATCTGCTTTCCATAGACAATTCCTTCCTTTCTTGTATTAAAAAGTCATACTGGTTTTATTAGACCGATTTTCAGAGGAAGAGGAATAATGAGAGACAGGGCAGGGAGAGAAATGAAAGAAAAGAAAAAGAGAGTGTATGTCTTACCGGTGTCATTCCCTCACTATTATTCGGCGAGTTGTCAGGCACCTCCACTTCCATGTGACACTCTAACTTTTGAATGACAATAAAAAATAAGGGTGTATTTCAGTAAGAAATACATTTTAAAACCACATACAGAATGTATTATTAAATGAAAATAATCAGAATACATAGACAGTATGTCACAGAAGTTAGTACACGCCTTATATTTTTGTAAATATTTATTATATCTTTATATGTGAAAACAGCTTTGTTAAAATTTTAATTTTAAAATTCAACACACATCATTAATGTCTACACCCCGGCAACAAAAGTGGATATTTTCCAAAGAGGAAAATTGGGTCTAAGTAGCCTTTTTCCTTACCTGTTGTCATGAAACTAGCTAGTGTTACAAGGTCTCAAGTGTGAATGGGGTGCAGGTGTGTTAAATATGGTGTTATTGCTCTCACTCTCTCATACTAGTCAATAGAAGTTCAGCAAGAGAAAAAAAGAATTGTTGCTATATATACAATTATAGTTATAGCTGGCATTTAGCAGGAGGCTCTTGTCCAGAGCGAGGTGACTACAAGAAGATTGGCAAGACTGAAACTGAGCTGGTGAACAAGACCACACAGCGATTTAACATGACAAGATGGACTCAGAACAGGCCTTGCCATGCTCACCCAAAAAATGTGAGTGCACAGCGTCATGTCTAGAGATTGACTTTGGGAAACAGGCGTATGAGCATTGCTGCAGTGATTGAAGGGGTGGGGGGTCAGTCTGTCATTGTTCAGACCACACACACTGCATCAAATTGGTTTAGATGGCTGTCGTTTCTAAAGATGATGCACAAGAAATCCCGCAAACAGTTTGCTGAAGACAAGCAGGCTAAGGACCTGGACTACTGGGAACATGCCCGGTGATCTGATGAGACCAAGACAAACTTGCTTGTTATAGATGGTGTGAAGAGTGTGGCAGAAACCAGAAGTGTAGGAACCATGAATGGCAACATGTATTTCCAACATGATAACGACCCAAAGATAACCACTGTCTTGCTAAAGAAGCTAAGGGTAAAAATGATGGACTGGCCAAGCATGTCTCCAGACCAAAACCCTATTGCGCATCTTTGAGGCATCCTCAAACGGACATCGGAGGAAAGCAAGGTCTCCAACTCTGTCCACCAACTGCGTGATGTCATCATGAAGGAGTGGAAGAAGTGTGCACTCCATGTCCAAGAGGGTTAAGGCAGTGCTGGAAAATAAAGGGAGCCATACAAAATATTAACATTTTGGACATTTCTTCTTAGGGGTACACTCACTTTTGACGCCAGAGGTTTGGACAATAATGGCTGTGTGTTTTTGTATAAGACAGCAAATTTACACTTTTACGCAAGCTGTAAATACACAACTTTACATTTTATTTTGCAAAATTTCATTTCTTTACTGTTTTCACATAAAAAGATATAATAATATTTACAAGAAATGTAAGGGGTGTACTCACTTCTGTGGCATACTGTAGATGCATATTGAAATACTGTTTTATCTTACTAACTGCATCTACACTCTAAAGAAGGAAAACCACATTTTAAGGTTGAAGTAGTAAAGCAGTGGTTAAAGTGTTGGAAAACGAATAAGAAGATTTGGATTTAATTTCCATCCAACCATTAAGTTTTCACAGTTGGGTCCGTAAACAAAAACCCTTAAACCCCAATTGCTCAGTTGTAATACACCACTATCTGACAGTTACCTTGCCGTTAGATGAGAGATCATTCCTGTCTGGCAGAATGATGGGGTGGGACTGGGTGAAATAATCTTGGCCCTTTGTGCTGTGGGTATCAATAGTAAAGGAGGAGAAAGTGAGAGCATCTGATGAGGCTGCCCGCTGCATTGTCTGTAAAATGTAAAATCAGTAAGTTACATAAGTTAATGGATACAGTAAAAATGACTTTTTACAATTTCAAACCCAAACTTAATTAAAACTTTCCCTTTTGCTATAAGATCAAATGAAATGACTGTGCAACTGTTTAGCGTGCCCAAAACAAATATACAGTTATATTTACATTCTAGCTTCTCTCTATTCTATTTAATTCAGTCATCAAATGAAGTTTGTTTTGGAGAAAGACTAGAGGTTTTGAGCAAATATTAAAAACACCAATCTAGACCGGATAGTAAGTTGCCTCACCTGACCGAGCTGGCGTGCATTTACATCCTGTGTATAGGTCATATCAGGGAAAGGCTGAAAGATACAGCGAGAGGTATGGAGAGAAAAAGACAACGAAAAATGAGCAAAGGTGTCAGAGACAAATTTTTGTATGGAAATTTTAGGTATATCTTGCCTACACATGACATACACACACAAGCAACAGAAAAACAGCCATGCTGAAACATTTCTATGTTCATGAGCAGTGACACAAATAAAAATGAATGCAGTCACAGGGTTCACTCTATTTTACCAAAAAATTATAATCTAAACATGCTCAAGATAGAAAACAGTTCATTCACAAACCTGTATCATCTCTTTGTGCCAATTATACCTGAATGCGTGCTAAATATTGAATCTGTTGTATTTTAAGTCAACTCTTCATTGTAGTATAGCAACTCAAAAAAAGAGGCTGCTATGTGGCAGTTCCTGTATGTCAGCTAAAATAACGGTCAGGCTCAAGGTTCTTCCTGTTTAGTAAAAAAGAAAATCACGCCTATTTTACAACAGTAAAGCTTGCAAATCTCCCTCAGCAATTAAAATCCAGCAAATCAGTTTTTAATCCAGGGGACAGTCTTCTAGAGTTCTGGATACATTCTGGATACCAGACTGAATAATGCCCCACTCAATCCATTTGAGGCACAGTTTCAGCCAATTTTACACTCTATTTATAAACTTCCTCAATTTTTAAAGGAAGGTTCTCTATACTTCTTTTTTAAAAGAGAGTTAAAGGGTAAAAGGAACTACAGCACAGGCTATAAGGTTTACAGACAATTCCAACCAACTCTTTTTTACTCAACTCGACTCTGACTACAGAAACATTACATGGTATTTTGTTACAACATTGAACAATGTTAATAAATCTTGGAGCTTTCTATTAATAGATTATCATTTGAATTAATTTGTAAATATGAATTTAGGTTGAAGTTAAAATGCAAATTCAGTTTCCATTTTGAAAAAATTTTTGGTTGGTTGATTAATCAGTAATAGGTTATTACTATCCCTATAGATCAATAAAACAATCGGTAAATAATACAGTAATTATAAAAAGCTTGCTGCATGTGTCAAACATATAATAAATCAAAAGTTCAGAAAATGAACCATTATTCATTCATTCATTCATTCATTCATTCATTCATTCATCCTCTTACTCGTTTATTCCTTAATTCGGTGTCATGGGGGTCTGCTGGCACCTATCCCAGCACACATAGGGCAAGAGGCAGGGGTACACGCTGGACGGGTCGCCAGCCCATCTCAGGGCAACACATAGACAAACAAACATTCACACACACATTCACTCCTATGAGCAATTTAGAATCTCCAATCAACCTAATCTGCATGTTTTTGGACTGTGGTAGGAAACCGGAGCACCAGTAGGAAACCCACGCGTGCAAATTCTGCACAGAAAGATCCCCAACCCGGGAATCGAACCCATGACCTTCTTGTTGTGAGGCGACCGTGCTATCCACTATGCGACAGCGCCGCCCAATTTACCACTGATTATATTTACCATTGATCTATATGATTAGTGTTTTCATCAAGGCTTTTTCCTAATATAACTTTGGTGTCAATTGTCTGTTTAGCTTGTAAATATGCTCATTCCAACCTAACAAATCTGTTTGTGTTTGTAAGTTCAGTTGTCTAGGAAGCTGGTTTGGCTCTTTATGTCTTTGTACACTAGAAGGATTAGTTTTAAAGCGTAATCTCTATATTTTTCTCTATTTAACTTTTCCTCTAATCTGCACACTTGTCATCTCGTCTGATTTTATGTGGGTGTATGTGTGTGATTGTAAAAGACACTTCAGCATTCACATCCACATTGTAAATCCACAAATCCACAAATAAATCATAGCCAATATTTAAGAATTTTTAATTATTCTACTATAGAAAAAAATACTTTGTTATTGAGTTACAACCAATGAATGTTATTGAGTTGGAACCCAACCAATGAACGTTGACTCCAGAGGTCACAGGCATATTGAAAGATATTCATACTGAATATGTCCATGAGAACTAAGAAGCAATAAGGCTGAGCTCCATAGGGGATTACACACACACACACACACACACACACACACACACACACACACAGTCACATAAATACACCCACATATGACGCTGCTGCGTTACCATGCTTCCTGAGTTGTAAAGAGGAAATGACAGGCAGCTTGATTCATATGAGGAAGTACTAAACTGCTTAACATTGGCCTAAAATGAGATGATAAGAGCAGGTGATGTGAAACAGTGAAAAACAGAAATGTCAAACTGTCCACACGGCAAGTGACCTGTGTGTTTAATAAAAGAAAGTTTAACAAATACACCAGCTTGATGTACAGTAAATATCAGGTTACCGTGTCTAGGATCTGATCAGCCTGGCGAGCTCTGCGTGGTGGTTTCCATGAGCGCTCTTTTGTAATACTGTTGACATAGTATAAGCGACCGGAAGTAGAGTCTTGATACTGTTCCCACAGCTGAAGCTTCTGCAAAGGTTTTTGACCTGGGAGTGGGATTGGAATCCCTGCCCACTGCTTCATCTGCATGTCTGTCAATGAACTTTGAGAATTGTACTGAATTCCCTGAAAAGGAAATTTGAAAATATTATTAACAAACACAAGGTTTGCGAATGTAATATATAGGGTTAAAACACAAATAAAATATTGTTCAAAATACAAATAATACTCTCGTTTAACAATATTGCAGAAAAAACCGTCTCACCTGAGCATTATATTTATTTAATAAGATGTAGGCACTTTGAAATGTTTTGCGTTTTGCTCACTTACTTTACTTATTCAGCCAAAATGATTTGTGCAATCAGGCATGTTGGATTAGGAGGTCTAGGGTGCAATTGGTATTTCAGTCCATTTGAAAGGTTTTCAGCAGGTTTGGTGTTAAGGTCTAGGTGCAGAACACTTATTCTATTACACTCTGACCAAAACACACCATGTTTTCTTGAAGTGCATGGACTTGGCCATAGAGTAATTTTTATGACATCATCAATTGAAATAACAGTACAAAGTGAACAGTGAAACAAAACCCATTCAAAAATGTGGGGGAGATTCACAAAGAGTGGACTGCATCTGGAGTCAGTGCATCAAGAAACACTATGCACAAAGGTATGAAAGACATAGATTTCAGCTGTCCTTGTGTCAAGCCACTCTTGAACAACATGCAGTGTCAGAAATCAGGGTCCCAGAGACTAGAGGAAGGGAGGAGAGGCACCGAACCCATGTTGCTTGAGGTTCAGTGTAAAGTTTCCACAGTCAGTTATGGTTTGGGGTGCCATGCTATCTGCTGGTGTTGGTCCACTGTGTTTTCTGAGGTCCAAGGTCAACGCAGCTGTATACCAGGATGTTTTAGAGCATTTCATCCTTCCTGCTGCTGACCAACATTAGGGAGATTTTATTTTAAAACAGGAATGTGCACCTGTACACATTGCCAAAGCTACCAGGTACCTGGTTTAAGGACCATGGTATCCCTGTTTATAATTGACCAGTAAACTCGCCTGACCTTGATTGCAAACAGGTATGGCAGTAATCAGGCCTGAGTGAGGTTAGAGAAATTGAACTCAAGTGTGATAAACCACAGTTATGTTTTAACAAGGGGGCAAACACTTTCTCACACAGGGCCATGTAGTTTTGGATTTTGTTTTTCCTTAATAATAAAAACCTTCATTTAAAAACTGTGTTTTGTGTTTACTCGTGTTATCTTTGACTAATATTTACATTTGTTTGATGATCTGAAACATTAAAGTGTGACCAACATGCAAAAAAATTGGCCAACACTTTTTCACACCACTGTATATGAAGAAAAGTATTTCCAATGTATGGACTTCATCATGACAATAAATTTATCATTTTAAATATCAGGGAAATATGTAATGGTCACTAACCACTAGATGGCGTCTCTGGAAAACTATCCGCGGCAGCAGAAGATACAGTTGGAAAAATTGATCAATTATACTATATATTCCAAATCTTTAAACCAATATTTTGTTTAATTATTATTATTATTTATATAAATTACGTGTGGATTATGTGGAATACTGACGGTATCACTGGTCTGCTGTTGTCAGATAGTGTCAAAACTTAACAATCTGTATTAAAGGATGTGGCATAGAACCAAATATGCACATAGCAACGCCAACAAATCCATGTGGCAAAACACTGGACACACATACTATTGTAGAACACTTCCTCTATCTTCACTCTCTTTTAGCCTTAGAGGACTTGTTCAGCATTTTAGTTACATATTTAGCATTTGGAAATATATCAACATTTCCAATTCTGTTGCAAGAGATTCCATGGTATTTCAAATTAAATTATGAAATTAAGAAAAGTGTCATCTTTCTTTGTTTTGTACAGTAAGCATGTGTTTTTATTTTACTTTGGCTGTCCTTCTTTTAGACTAATGATAAATTCCATGTTAGATATAGACTGCTTACATGCAGTACCTACTGTGCTTAGATAGAATACAATAATAAATTTACCCGATGTAATCGTTTATATTTTAACAAAAGTCTTCAATATTTGTACGGTGGTGATTTTAAAGGGTTTTGTTAAATATGTGTATGTGTACTAGTTTAAAGGTTTAATCCTTATTTTAAACAGATTTTTGGTTTAATAATTACATTGAGGAAATCAATATTTTGTTAAGTTGATTAACAATCATTTGAAATAATAAACAGAACCAGAGTTGTTGACTGGAATACAGGAAGACCTGAGTTATGCGAAGAACGAATGAATGTAACAACATAAAGGTATTTACATTTACATCAACGTTGCTGACTACCAAATATTAATTCATCTAAATCACCATGCACACGGGTGGGTAGCATACAAATGATTAGTTCCTAATATTCAGTCTAAAATAAATACCATTAATTTACTATTGTATGTGTGTCTGTGTGTTTAACAAGCTGCCACACAGCCAAGCCTTTTTATTCGACTGCATAAGAGCTCAATGCAAAATAGAGGGTGTGTATGTGTGCTGAGTGTGTGCATGTCTGTGTTTTTTTTTTTTAACTTTGATGAGAACTTGTGACCTAAATGTTTCAGTAATTCCAGTAAAACTCATGAGATGTCATAAGTCATAAGATATGTACACTGTGTATGTCAAGAATTGACTAATGTGAGCTACTTGGTAAGTGTAATACTAGTTAACAAGAATGTTAATAAGGATAGCTAATGCTGAGAACACTGTGGATTTATCTTTAAAATATTCTTTTTTCCAAAATCTGAAGTTCTACTGCACTCTAGTGTTAAAGTTAAGTCAAATAAAATCTATCAATACTTACATAAATTTTGTGCAAATCCACTCATGGTAGCAAGACAGGAACATCCATTACTAGATATTTACTACATAGCCTTTTATAGGCATAAACAGAAAATTGGAGGCATTTAATATTCTATCCTATTCTATTATATTCTATTACGCCATAGATACATTGATTTACAATTAGCTTGTTGTTTAAAGAAATATACATCAGCTGTCATTGGGTTGTAGTTTCTATTTGACCTACCCTATGCTAGACACTGAAATTAATAATCATAAATCTCAGGTTATGTTCTTGTTCTTTGGTGTATTAATTGAAAAAAGCAAAACACAAATTGGCATTCACAAAAAAATCCAAACTAATTACTTGAGCATTTCAGTGGTATTTCGACAATACACCGTGAGTCAAGTTACCAATAACAATAATGAAACCTTAAGTGTTTATCATAGTGATAATGATAACCAACTGATATTAATTTCCTTCAAATTTACTTTTTTATTTACTACTTAAAATTAGGCACAGGACTCACTTGGAGCTACACACAGCCATGACAGTCATGGCATTTACACTGCAGCTTTGCACACAAACACATAGTTCAAAGAGCAGACAGATGAGAACCCTTTTCCCTCTAAAGGTTTTAGGTAGCTAACTGAATGGTAACTGAACAATTGAAACCACAGAGCACAACATGGCGATTAGGTCAACAAAGAACAAAGCACTATTTCAAACAGAGTATTGAAAGTTTAGAATGGAGAATAAACAGCAGAAAGTGAGATAAATAGATAAAATATGGATCAAAGGATTACAATCCAAAATTACAAGTGATTGTCTTCTTCTTCTTCTTCTTTAATGGCTGCTTCCATTAGGGGTCGCCACCGCGGATCGCTCTTTTGCACACTACTCTGTCCTCTACATCTGCCTCTTTCACCCCAACTACCTGCATATCTTCCTTCATTACATCCATAAACCTCCTCGTTGGTCGTTGGCTCTCCTCTTCCTGCCCGGCACCTCCAACCTCAGCATTCTTCTACCAATATACTGCATGTCGCTCCTCTACACATGTCCAAACTATCTCAACCTAGCCTCTCTCACCTTGTCTCTAAAACATCCTACATGCGCAGTCCCTCTAATAAACTAATTTCTAATCCTGTCCATCCTCGTCACTCCCAATGAAAACCTCAACATCTTCAACTCTGCCACCTTTTTAACAACACCACTGTCTCTAAACCGTACAACATTGCAGGTCTCATTTCAGTCCTATAAACTTTCCTTTTCACTGTTGACGAAACTCGTTTATCAATCCTGACACTCTTCACCACATGTTCCACCCTGCCTGAACTCTTTTCTTAACTTCACTAACGCACTATGCATTACTTTGCACCCCAACTACTTAAACTGTTCCACCTGCACTACCACTTCCTCCTGCAACCTCACCACTCCATTACCTCCCCTCTTATTCACAACATTTACTCAGTCTTACTCCTGCTGACTTTCATTCCCCTTCACTCCAGTGCATACCTCCACCTTTCCAGATTCTTCTCAACCTGCTCCCTATTATCACCACAAATCACAATATCATACGCAAACATCATCGTCCATGGAGAATCCTGTCCTCATCTGTCAACCTGTCCATCACTACTGCAAACAAGAAAGTGTTCAGAGCCGATCCTTGATGCAATCCCACCTTCACCTTGAACGAGTCCGACATTCCTACCGCACACCACACTGCTGTCACACTGGCCTCATACATGTCCTGCACCACCCTCACATACCTCTCTGCTACACCTGACTCCCTCATACAGTACCACAACTCCTCTCTTTGAACCCTGTCGTTCGCTTTCTCCAGATCCACAAACACACAATGCAACTCCTTCTGACCTTCTCTCTACTTCTCAATCAACATCCTCAAAGCAAAGATTGCATCTGTAGTACATTACTAGTGATTGTCACATACCCAAAATACTAAAGTACAGATGATGTCTGAAGCAAATAATTACAAGTTACTTTACCTTGAACACGTTTCACATTATAGTCTAAAATTCTACAGTATTTTATGGATTAATATATTTGGTTTCAAGCGGTCTAGGTTTATTCATGTTAATAAAGATTTTCTGGTGGATTTCTATGTTATTCAAATCTTCTTATACTATGGCAAAACTCTTAGAACAATTTGAAACTCTTCTGTGGCACTCTACTATACTTCTCTAATTTTTTTGTAAAGAAAACTATTTGAACCAGTTCAGGTCTGATTCTATTAGATTTATAGTTCAATTAAATAAACCGTGAAATAAAAAGCAATGTTGCAAATTATAATGCGCCACCAAAAAAAAGTGACACAGATTACATATTTATTAATACAAGAACATGGTTTGTGTGTGTATATGTCACCTGGATATTTCTGGAAGTGGCACTTGTGACATCCCATTGGCTGAAAGACTTAGGTGACCTGTATGGGTCTGGCCTGTTGATGTGCATTTCCCCATAAGGGTTCAGAGGCAAGTGACTGGAACTTTTGCTACGTGGCATCAGAGATCCCGGAACATTAAGGTGACCTGAAGTGGTTAAAGTAGATGATTTGGGGAGATGTCTTCCTGATGAACCTTTACTGATGCACATGTTCGTAAAAGCAGTGTTGCTGTTTAGGTCCTCCATCGAATGACAAAATTGTTTACTAGGTGCTAAACAGAAAAAAAGATTCAGTCAAAGAAAAACAATTTGAGTAAATGTAAAATATAACATCTTATAAAGAGACATGTAAATATTGGAACACATTGGAGCCCCTTTCCAAAAGAGTTTCCAGTATTACCACATTTTTCATGTGTTTTTTATCTTAACGGCACACAAACATCGTCATGTTGCTAAGTAAGCACCACTCCTCTGTGCCCTGGGCCGTATTCAAATCAGAAAACTTGGTGTGGTGTCCAAGCCTATTGAATCTATCCTTAACCAAAAGAACTGAGCTTATGTCTAACCTAAATGACTTCCCTCTAACTCTGAACACCCAAACTCTCGTTCATATAAATTCAGTATTTTTGTGCACATTCTGGTGTTAATCAAACAATTGCTTCTTTAAAAATAAAGAACTGATGGTCTGTGTAGGCCAAAACCAAACCACAGAACAAAAGGCTGTTACTGTGAGTGTAATTCTGTAATTATTCCTATATGGGTTTTTATTATTCTCAAGTCATATGTAAAACATTTTATTACAATCTTAAAACAAATATTATTACTAAATATTTACTTCTTAGTAATTAATTCATTTTCATCAATCTATTTTCCTGTTAACTTATACGAAAAAAAATTTCTTATTTCTCTATTAATACTTAGAGCTTTACAATGAGTTTTAATATATTACTAATAAAATATTTGTGTTTAAAACCCCTGCAATGGTATTAGGACACATGAATGTGAACATCCCATTTCAGAATCAATCTTACTATTACTTAATAACCTCCACACTCCTGGAAATACTGGAGTGTAACTTTGGGAATGCAGCCAGGATAGTATCACTAAAGGCATTAATGTTTGAAATCATCCTTAGTTCCCGTTCATCTTAGCGACTCACATACACAAACAACCATACACACTCCACACTATGAGCAATTTAAAATTAGCAATCAACCTAATGTACATGTTTTTGGACTGTGGGAGAAAACCAGAGTACCCGGAAAAAACCCATACGAGCGCAGAGAGAACACGCAAACTCAGAAAGACCCCTTGCCCGGGAATCGAACGGGGACCTTGTTGTGAGGCAACTGTGCTAGCCAATGCACCACTGAAAATTACACACAGACTATAGTATATATTTCAGTGTTTTATGAACTAAAAAAGAGATACAAATGTACAACAACTCACAACAGTAAATGTAACTAAAAATTATATGATAATCCTTTAACATAGTGAAATAAAAAAATAATTCCAAATAATTTTAGAATTGCTGTGGTTTAAAAGGAATAAAACACTTTAATTTTGTAAATAACATTTACCAGTTTTATTCTTAACACCCCCCACCCCCCACACTCACAGAGACACAGTACCTGAGTATTTTATCTGTTGGCAGGATTTGTGTGGACTGCGAGCCATCAGCCAGGCGTGTTGTGGTGAGTCTGCAGATTGGTTGCTGCTCTGTGGTGAGTGCAATGTGTTAACTTGCACCTCAGTCACATAAGTAGCGGGCACATACAGTGGCTTGGCTTTCTTATCAACTCCAAGCCTTCGCACCTGCCACCAGTCAGAGTTTGTCTTTTTCAGCAAAAGAAAGCGTTCACCGTCATGTATGGAGACAGTCCGTCCATCTGCGCTCCGGTATGAATAGTCATACTGGGCTTCCAGAACAACAAAGCTAGACGTCATTGAGCCCCTGCCCACTGGAAGGCTGTGGGTAGGTCTGGACATGCTCCGGTACCAGCTGCCAGACAACATGACTCTCAGTGGCACCAGTTGGAAGGACTGATGCCACAGTAGCAGCTAGCAGTGTTGGACACCAGGGGAAGACAGTGGGATGCCCACTTTGGCATGCTCTGAAACAAATAATGAAATAAGAGATTAGCACATACCCCAAAAAAACACCCACAAATACTTTTCTATAAGCAAACACTTTCTATAAGCAATGTAAGATATATAAACACTAATGATATTCTTGAAGTTTCTAATATTTCTTCACAAAAATGCAGCCACAATCCAGGTAACTGAAGTCAATCATCACATACAGTTACAGTTAGGCATCACATCCATTTTGCTATTTAATTGCTGGATTAGGTGGTGCGGTGGCGTAGTAGGCTTTTTTTTTTAACATTTTGGCTTAACTGAACAGGCATAAATAAATGCCATAGACATGATCACTCAGAATCCTGTCCTAAAAATGGTCTTTTATGTTGTGCATGTTGTTATGGTGTTCAGTGGGGTTGGAGTTCCAAAGCCAGTTTCACACCAATTGTAACACACCATGTCTTCATAGAGCTCAGGAACGTTGTGCCCATTGTCCTGCCGGAACACTGATTGGGTCTCTTAGTTCTAGTGAAAGAATAATGTAATACCCACCTAGTAACCAACCTAATGTTCATACTGTAATATAAATCAGAATAGAACAGATAGCTTTCATACATGAAATAAAGACATGCATTCAATTAAATAAACACTGACATTCAATAATTATATCTTCTGTATCCGCTTATTTCCTAATTAGGGGTCATAAGGGTCTGGAAGGCTAGGCGGCATACACGCTGGGCAGGTCACCCAGGCCACACACACTCCTAATGGCAATTTAGATTTACAGTTGAACCTAATGTACATGTTTTTTCACTGTTGGAGGAAACTGGAGTACCGAGAGTAAAACCACACACAAACACTGGGGGAACATGCAAATTTTGCACAGAAAGGCCTCTGTCCCAGAATTGAGTGACAGTGTCTTGGTGGCCATTCCAATGGCCAACGTGCTGCCCTTTGCAAATAACAAACCAACAATGAATAATACACAAATTTGTCATTAGTTATGTTACAAATGATGACTTATTTTACCTTACTTTAGTTCATGTTATGAATTAAACCTTTTTGTTTCATATCTAAGAAGCATTGTTATAAACCATAAATAACATTTATATATAACATATATAAAAGTTTTACAGTATTTACACAATGTGCATGGGTCTACACTACACAAAGCTGTTTTGTTTTTTGTTTTTTTGTGGGGGTTTTTTTAAACAAATTTGATCAGCCAGCTGCTAAATGTTAGCTTGTTCCCAGACTAACAAATGATGTATTCAACAACATGTACTGCTGATATCAAAACAACCAGAAAAAGCACAAACAATTGTGTTTGAAAGATGATAGAACAGTTTCTCTTCTGTCAAAATTGTATTGAGAATAATGCACATACATTTAACAGGTTAATGCTAGAACAGCTTGCTAATCTAAAGGTAAACAACAACCTAGCTTTCTGTGATTCTAAGGGTGTGTGTGTGCGTGTGAGTGTGTGTGTGTGTGGCAGGGCAGAAGTCCTAATCCTCGCTGCAGAGTAGTATGCTTCAGTGATGATTGATGTGGTTTATGTTAAAACCATCTTCTTAACATATGGAGCACACATGCGCTCCCCAATAAACCCAACAACACACATCTTGGGCACATACACAAAGAACTTTAGCAGATGTGAGACGGCATACGAATTTGAATATAAACTTAAATCTACACAATAACCCAGAAAGTCATTTCTGGGTCACCGGTACTTATTCATAAAAAGCCTTTCACGCCTAGCTGATTTTCCAGTTAAAATCTGTCTATTTAATAAAAATGTTTCTGTCTATTCAGGAAGTGAAGGGAAGCTTTGAAGTGAACAGAACTGGAGAAAACAGGAAACCACATGCACGATAAGCATAAAGTCTTATTAATTTATGTTTCTATTGGTGATGCATCACTTTGCACTCTTTGGCCCTGTATTCACAAATATGCAAAGCAACTACGCAGGCAGCAGCAGGAATTTGCCTCTGCTGAGCAGCAATGACAGGTCAGGATGGTGTGGCATCCCAAGCCAGTGCCAACACTGAAGGGCAAAAAGAATACAGAAAGGAGGGGTGCCAAATCAAAAAAAAAATGTCTCTCTAAAAACATAGTTACTACAAGGCCAAATATCACAGCATGTAGAAAATGGTACAAAACAACTTGACAAAGTTGATCAAAAGATATAGTAATCTTTAACTACATTAATTTTCTTTATGATTGAAAAACATGGATAATACATAGTTTTAAGTGTTTAAATCTTAATAGACAGTTCTCATCTTTCTTTAATTTTAATGGTAGAAACCGACATTACTTCTTCATTCATTTATTCATCTTCTAACCTGCTTATTGCCTAATTTGGGGTGACAGGATCTGCTGGAGCCTATCCCAGCTCACAAAGGGTGAGAGACAGGGGTAGACCCTGGACAGGTGGTCCATTGCAGGGCCACACATAGACAAGCAACCATTTACACACACATTCACTCCTATGGGCAATGGAGAACCACCATTTGACCTAATGTACATGTTTTTGAACTGTGGGAGGAAACCAGAGTACCCGGAGGAAACCCATGCAAGCGCGGGAAGAAAATGCACACACACACACACACACACACACACACACACACACACACACATACACTAACTTTGTCTGAATGTCTCTGGATCAGTAGCATAAACCATATGCTACTGATATTATTCACCACAGATACTGAAAGAAGATTAATGCAAGATACACGGGTACCACTAGGAAATACTGTACAACACTCTACTACACACCAATCATTTAGTACTGTTACTACTAATAAAACAGATCTCTGGGACCTCCAATATGAGAGGGACAACAGAATAGCCCTAACCCCCCTCCTCCACCGTAGCTGTTGATGCGTGTAAACATTACACGCATCAACGCATAATTTCTATTTGATGCAAGGTCAGCTTAGTTTAGCTATTGATCCGTGTTGCTGTGCACACAGTCAAATCAGTTGACACAGGACTGACAAGAGGTAGTCTCAAATTAAGCAAACACATGATCATATTGTGGTATTTCAGTCTGCTTTAGTGTTATCTGTACATAGTAAAGTCTATGATGTTTCTATTGCTACTAACAGTGTGTCAAGATCCATTAATGAAAGGCTGGATTGCAACAAAGCCAATCAATTCACTCACCAATCCAATCGACATTAACAAATCGCTTTAAACCGACCTTGAGGCACTCTGCTTTTACATTAACTTTCCTACTATTGATTGTTCAGGAAGAAAGATCTGTGTGCATGCTTGTTTCACTAAGAGTACAGACAGAATACCAAATAAAAACATTATATTCATTATATTCATCTAACTCCCTAATTTGCGGTCACAGGGGTTTGCTAGAGGTTGCCAGTCCATTGAAGGGCCACACATAAATAAGCTCACACACACACACAAACACTCATACCTATAAGGAGTTTATAAATACCAATCAACCTAATATACATGATTTTGGGCTGTAGAAGGAAAGTGTATGGGGATGAGGCAGATAGTGGCTGGCATGGTTGCCTAACATCAATAAAGCCCCTGGTTTGATTCCTGGGCAAGAGGTCTTTCTGTATGTAGTGTGTATGTTTTCCCCACAATTGCGTGGGTTTTCTCCAAGTACTTTGGTTTCCTTCCATGTCTAAAAACATGTATATTAGATTGACTGATTGTTCTTGATAATTCTATTGAGGAAGAGTGCATGTTTTTGTTTGTTCATCTACTGTATGTGTGGCTCTTCGATGGACTGACAAGGAAGGGTATGTCCACGGTATGTGTCAAGAATCCAACAGACCCCCGTGACCCAGACTTGAATAAATCGGTTAAAATATGAATGAATGAATGAATTAATTAATTAATGGTGTATGCTTTCAAACTATGACTAACATTTTATGTAGGAGTAGACTTTGTCATTTTGAGTCATTAAATAAACCATATAAAGTGTATGAGTATTAGGTCTTTTTCTTCTTGTTGTTGTGTCAAACTAATTAGGGGGGAATCTGACAGATGCCAATCTGTTTTGCATAATAACCAGGCTAAAAAAATAATCTTAAAGCCCTGAAGTTACAGTAAAAAGTTTCAGTCTTGCACAATTCATAAAACACTTGTCTGGCTGTGGCAAGCCTATGAAATACTCTGATTTCCATGAAATATTCTGCAAAAATTCCTCATGACTACATGATGTCAGACTTCAACAGCACCAACAGCTAATCAATTTTTACTGTACTGTATTTGAACGTCTGCTGGAGCTTGAAAAAAATCTTTGCATCACATTGGACAATATGTTTTTTCCAACAGACACTAATAGATCACGCCCACACCGATCTCAAAATAATCTATTGGCCCAGTTCATGATTACAGAAAAAACTAAAGAACTAAGTAACAATAACACAGAAAGATCTTGCGATTGTGAAACAATTTCGGTGTTGGGTCTGGTTTTACGAAGCTAAAATGTAATTCGAAAACTTTAGCATAACCTACTGCGTTTTTAAAACTACATTCTATGTCTTGTTTCATGGTTCCAGTTTTTGATGTCATTTAGGTCTGTGTGCAACCAAGCACGTTCACATGTTCTACTTGTCTCATAGTGGCAGCAGTAGCAGGTTATTCTGTCCCACTCTTCGCCTCACGCTTTTATCACTCACTCTGTCATGCTCTGTGTGGAGGAAGGAGACACAGCATCAGTGTGATATGTCTATTACAGTCTTGAACACACAGATAAAGCCTGATGCACATTCAGCCTCCACATCTGCTGCTCTCACCTCAATGATGATATATGTGCGTGAGTGGGTGTGAAAGAGAGAAAGAGAGAGAGAAACACAGAGAGAAAGAGAGCATATGAAAAAAAAAAGAGAAAGATACTTTTGACATGTAAAATAGACTTTGCCCATAAATCGAAAACTGGCATGTACTGACAACAAAAAAATGTTGCTCAGGGAAATACAGAGTTTGCAAATATATGTGTTAAACTGGACATAGAAAGGTCTGTAACTAATAACATTACAGCAGACCCTGGCAATGTAAGTATGTGATTTCTCAACTATACTTTTGGAATAACTAAGATCCCCTAAAGCAGTTTTATATAATACAAAATAAGAACAAATGTACATGGAGCTAGGTTAGTCTCAATAAAAGTATCAATACTCTGATTTAAAGGTGCACTGAGCAAAAAACACCAAAACAAACACATATACCCCAAAATGGCCAGTGTTGCCAGATTTAAAAAAACCCTGATTTTTTATTCTTTTTTTTTTTTTATGAGCAGCATGATGTGATATGAAGAATGCCCACTTGGACAGAAACCTATTAAATTGGGCAACACTGACCTGCATTCAGTAAGCAGTAAATGGCATGTCTACTAATGACAAAGTTACAATGATGCTATATAGAGCTTATTTTGATCATACCTGACCAATTTTACCACATTTCAAATGTAAAGACAATAACCTTATTACTAATTATTATGATTGGGTTTTATTAAGCTTAAGGTTTTTAATTAATTAAGTCGGATTATGCAAATCTGGGCACTCGTCAGATCAAGTTGTGTTTGGATTGGTTGAATGGTAAGCTCACATTAAATTACCTAGAGTTTGTGTGACGCACATGGAAGGGATAAGGTGTTAGGAGAGTCTTAAACACACACACACACACACACACACACACACACACACACACACACACACACACACACACACACACACACA
>JAOTRA010000012.1:4181540-4198748 GCA_026260255.1 Pseudolaguvia tuberculata | reverse complement strand
GGGTAGGGTGGAGAAGAATGATCCGCTGTGGCGACCCCTAACGGGAGCAGCCGAAAGGAGAAGAAGAAGAAGATATTATATTGCAATTGATGAGCAATAAAATTACTATATGAACATATAGTATCAACAATCTACACCATGCAATATATTTTACCAGGTGGACATGTATGTTTCAGGAGACTGTTGAAGTGGCAGATATCGTCTTGTGGGCAGCACTGTACTGTAGTTTCTCTGTCTCTACTTTTGAAACTGGTGAGATAAGCACCACTTATTTGCGTGTTTTAGTGTAAAGTTATTATTTCTCTCAATGTTCATTTTGTTTCTGGTTTCAGGTGAACTGCGTTCAGTTTGCAGCTGGTTTGAGCGTGTAAGCCAGTTACCAGCTTGTGCCAAAGCAGCACAGAAAATTCTCCCCAGCAAGGAGTCCACTGCTTTGAAGAATTTTCTACAAAAACAACCAGTTTCACATGTACAGCGAAAGGAAAACCTGCCCGGTCAGGTATATTATCATCCTTTCGTTTGATACAGATCAAAAAATGTTTTTAAGAAAAAAAATTGAAAATGTAACTTTGCTTGTTTTCTAGACTGAAGATCCAGAGCATGTGATGACTGCGGAGGAGATTGAGGAAGCTGCTCAGGTTTGGAGTAAAGGACTGCCAGTGAATGATGTGTCCTTAGAAAGGCATCATCCTGTGTAAGAGTTTAATTTTCTCCAGCATCATATGCACTGATTAGAAGAACACATTCTACAGAAAATAGTTCTGTAAAGGTGTGCGTGTGTGTGATTTTTATATACATGTATATACAGAATGTTTGTGTTCTTCCCCCAAACACACTTATATGCTGAAACATTGATTTTTACAGCCATCCAGCTTACAAACAAACCAACATGTTTGGTGATGGGTTGACTTCCAAAAGCTTTGACTCGTTACATTTTCATAAAATTCAAAAGGAGCTAGAGTTTTAAGTAAGCATTTACTTTACAGGCTCAGCAAGAAAGTCCTGGGTTCAATACTGCTTTAAAAACCATGCACAAAGAAAGAAAAAACAGGTACTCTGGGTTTCTCAAACAGTCCAAAAGCATGTACGTTAGGTTGATTTCATCATTCTAAATTGCTCTTGTGTGTGTAGCCCTGCAGTGGACTGTTGACCTGTCCATCGTGTACCCCTGCTTCTCACCAAACGTGTACTGGGATAGGCTCTAGAAAATGATTGAATGAGAGAGTTGGATTAAGCTGTATGAGCAAAAAGAATAATTTAATTATCATGGTCAATATTTCTAGAACTGAGTAGTTTATCACTTATCATTCATTCATTCATTTACGTATCTTCTAACTCGCCTCTTCCCTAATTCAGGGCCACGGGGGGCACAGAAAGACTCAGCTGTGGAATCAAACCGTGCGAACCACTACGCCACCGTGTTGCCCTCATGCCGATGAATTTAAAGCCTATATAATATCATTGCAGATCGAGCACCGAAATTGTCATTTTACTGCAATTTTCTTTTAAGAAGCATCTGTTTGAAGCATTCTATAACAGTCATTAGAAGTAATGTTATATAATTAAAGATGGTTGCCCTTTGATGAAACATATTTTCTCTTTGTGCAAGTTGGATGGCTTTTAAAATAATTATTTAATGAAATGATTAAATAACTGCTGTAATCCAAACATATGTTAAAAGTGCCATTTATAAATTACATTCATGCTAAATTCTTGCAAATGTAGCGTTTGGATGGAATGTTTTTATAATGCAACATTTAATTTACTCAGTTTACCTAAGGAAGGAAAGCGTAATGTGCTGGTGACCAGTGCCCTGCCCTACGTCAACAACGTGCCTCACCTTGGTAACATTATCGGGTGTGTGCTCAGTGCTGATGTGTTCTCCAGGTAACATGACTCTGTTCTGCTTCATGCATTTTGTTTACCTTTTTTATGAAAAAATAATTGGAAAACTGCACTAAATACAATTGCCTGTGCATCTAATGGCTATGCAGTTTCCTCCGTTTTAGGTAATTTGGTTGGTGGTTTTTTTTAGGTGGTTATTTGCTCATTTTGTCTCTGGCAATTTTAAAGCTAATTAAGTTAAATTGTGAACACCTTGCATGCTTTTATTAAACTTTTGTTTGAATCATGGTTAACATTGTTCCTCCCCTCTACATTCAGAAATGATTCTTAATACTTTTTGCACATTTTTTTACGGAAATTTTTTCTTATGAACATGTATTTTCCTGGTGTTTCGTTTTGGATAGTATGTCTATATATACTGTAGACTACTTCCATGTATGTCTCCTCTTCTGTCTCACTCTGCAGATATGGACGTTTGCGTGGCTGGAACCTGCTGTATGTATGTGGGACAGACGAGTATGGCACTGCAACGGAAAACAAGGCACTTGAGGAAGGTCTAACGCCTCGCCAGATATGCGACAAATACTATGCTATCCACAGTGCCGTCTACAAGTGGTTTCAGATTGATTTTGACTTTTTTGGCCGTACCACCACTCAACAGCAGACAGAGTATGGTGACAAATGTAGTGTCAGTGTTTTATAAATGTGTACAATACAACACTGTTCCCCTGACCTGTTGTGATCTAAGCAGATGCTTAAAAATATAAACGTAATATATTCAGCAACGGCTTTATTTGCTTACATTGAAATCATGTTACTCTCTTCCATACAGATTAATTAAGAAAACTCTTACCAAATCTCTATAGTAATAAGAGATTAACATTGCATCCTGCTAACCATCTTTACTTGCATATTTTCTTTGTTTCTCCCTCTTACACTTAGAATTGCACAGAACATATTCTTCCGTTTATATGAGCTGGGGTTTCTGAACGAGGACACTGTGGAGCAGCTGCGCTGTGAAAAATGCCAGCGCTTTCTAGCTGACCGCTTTGTAGAGGGTGTGTGTCCTAACTGCAAATATCCCGACGCTAGGGGGGACCAATGTGATAAGTGTGGCCGACTTATTAACGCTGTGGAGCTCAAGGTACAATAATAAAACTCATTTCGGCTACACCTCGGGGGGGGGGGGGGGGGTACGTTACGGTACATTTCATACAGTCATGTTAGTTTACTTCCATTAAAGACTTATTGGATGCAATACTGCAAGTTATTGTTGTATGTGCATGTACATATAGTTGGACGTTTGTGTAAAGATGAACCGGCTGGTCTTCATTTTTAAAACATTGATTTTAACCTTAGAGATTGAGATAATTTGTTTACGTGACTACCCTACAGGATCCTGTGTGTAAAGTGTGTGGACAGACTCCTGTCATTCGCACATCTAAGCACTTGTTTCTCGACCTGCCCAAGGTAACCACTATGTATTTGCTTTTAAAATAAAACCTGAGCATGAAGTTCATACCTTAACACTGAACTTTTGAATTTATTAGCTGGAAGAAGACTTGGAAAAGTGGCTGGAGAAATCTTTAAGTACTGGTAACTGGACCGCTAATGCCAAGCAGATCACCCGCTCGTGGATAAGAGATGGTCTTAAACCACGCTGCATCACACGAGACCTGAAGTGGGGAACACCTGTACCACTTCCAGAATATAGTGGGAAGGTAGTAAAACTGTTCTAAATACTCTAAATGTTCTAAGTATTACCCTTATTTCCTTGACTACAGACACCTGACTTGTCGCTTTTTCTTTAAAGGTGTTTTATGTCTGGTTCGATGCCCCTATTGGTTACATTTCCATTACAGCCAACTACACTAGTGAATGGGAGAAATGGTGGAAGAACCCTCAACAGGTACTGAACCTCAACCAAACACATTAACGAATGGCTAAATCCAGTGGCTTTTTGTCTATCACATGGGTTCATTACCTAAAAACCCTATATAGTAACTAAGCATCTATTACGGCACATTTTAGTTTAGTTATGCATTTGGCAGACGCTCTTATCCAGAGCGACTTACATGTGTTTTTTTTTTTGTTTTTTTTTTTTTAACACAACTGAGTAATTGTAGGTTAAGGGCCTTGCTCAAGAGCCCACAGTGGTTGCTTGGTGGAGGTGGATTCAAACCCTGGTCTTTCTTGTACTAGTTAACTAGTATGAGGAGATGTATGAGAAGTTGGACACTAAGGAGGGAGAAAAGGATTTGTACCGGTTGGCCAGGCAGAGAGACAGATGAAAAGGATGTACTGCAAGTTAGAGCAATAAAGGATACAAATGAAACTCTGTTGATTAGTGTGGAGTGTGTGTTAAGAAGGTAGAGAGTATTTCGAGCAACTGATGAATGAAAGAGAGAGAAGGTTGGATGATGTGGCGTAGGAAGTGGATAGGATTAGTAAGGCGGAAGTGAGAGCAGCTATTAAGAGGATGAATAGTGGAAAGACAATAGAGTTTCTGACTAAATTGTTTAACAGGATGCCTGAGGAATGGAGAAGGAGTGTTTTGGTACCGATTTTTAAGAATAAGGGAGATGTGCAAGCGTGCAGTAACTACAGGAGAATGTAGTTGTCACACCATGACGTTATGGGAACGAGTAGTGGAAGTAGAATGAGGGAAGAGGTGCCCATCTGTGAGCAACAGTATGGTTTCATACCAAGGAAGAGTACCACAGATTCCATCTTTGCTTTGAGGATGTTGATGGAGAAGTATAGAGAGGCCAGAAGTTGCATTGTGTGTTTGTGGATCTGAAGAAAGCGTACGACAGGGTGCCAAGAGAGGAGTTGTGGTATTGTATGAGGCAGTCAGGTGTAGCAGAGAAGTATGTGAGGGTGATTCAGGACATGTATGAGGACAGTGTGACAACAGTGACTTATGCGGTAGGAATGTCTGATAGATTCAAGGTGAAGGTGAATTGATTGCATCAGGGATTGGCTCTGAGTCCTTTTTTGTTTGCAGTGTTGATTGACAGATGAGGTCAGACAGGAGTCTCCATGGACGATGATTGTGAATGAGATTGTGATTTGTAAATAGGGAGCAGGTTGAGTAGAATCTGTAAAGGTGGAGGCATGTGCTGGAGAAAAGGGGAATGAAAGTCAGTTGGAGTGTATGTGTAGGAGTACATGTACAGACAGAGTACATGTGTGTGAATGAGAGGGAAGGCAGTGGAGTGGTGAGGTTGGAGAAATAGTAGTGAAGGTGGAAGAGTTTAAATACCTGGGGTCAACAGTTCAAAGTAAGAGTACGTTAGAGAAGTGAAAAGAGTTCAGGCAGGGTGGAGTGGGTAGAGAAGAGTGGCAAGAGTGATTGACGAGTTTCATGAAGAGTGAAAGGGAAAGTTTATAGGACTGTAGGGAGACCAGCAATTTTGTACGGTTTAGAGACAATGGCGTTGTCAAAAAGACAACGAGCTGAAGATTTGAAGATGTTGAGATTTTCATTGAGGGTGACCAGGATGAACAGTTTTAGAAATGAGTTCATTAGAGGGACGGCGCATGCAGAATGTTTTTGGAGACAAGGTGAGTGAGACTAGGTTGAGATGGTTTAGACATGTGCAAAGGAGGGACATGCAGTATATTGGTAGAAGAATGCTGAGGATAGAGGTGCCGGGCAGGAGGAAAAGAGGAAGACCAAAGAGAAAGTTGGGGTGAAAGAGGCAAATGTAGAGGACAGGGTAGTGTGGAGAAGTGTGATCCACTGTGGCAACCCCTAACGGGAGCAGCCGAAAGGAGTTGGAAAAAGAATATAAAATGAATGTGGAACTTTTCAGAGAACCAACATGGGGTTTCTGGGACTGATGTGATCTCGAGATCTGATTCTATTTTTTTAATTCTGGACATGCTACAATTTATTTAGGGTGGTCCATGTTCTGCCTGTTAGCTAAGCATTGCTATAGTCAAAAATAAGTGATAATCTGTTTTTCTGTCACATTTAAGATCAGTATGAGGTGAAGAGATGCAATGTTTTTGCCATGAAACGAAGAGGTTGAAACTGTTCTGTGTTTATGGGTCAAAATATTAATGTTGTTAAATATTACTTTTAGTTTTTGATTAAAGACATTTAAATGATAAAAGTCCGGCTTTACAAAGTTGGCAAGCTAAACCAATCCCCATAATCTGTTTTCTCACTGTTGAGACGTCCTCATAGCAATGTTCCAGGAAAGCAGCAGCTGTGAAGTTTAAAGCCTGGCTTTAAGTAAATGTAAACCTGGGTATAATCTAGCACAAATACTAATGCACTCAGTAATGGAACTCTACTAATGCAATGCATTCAGTATGGAACCTTCAGAAACCCAAATTTTGAGTGTTACTATAGATGGTTACAAGTCTGAAGTTGGCACAGTCAGAGAGGAAAGAATGCTCAAGAATTTTGGCTAAAAGGGCAAATAAGTAATATTCTCCTATTGGATCTTTCAGCGCTTCGATAGGGCTGTGTCTTACGAACATCTATTGCGAGGCTCTCCCCTGTTTGTCTCTATGGTAGATAAGATTAAGTGTTGGGTGGCACAGTGGCTTTGTCTGTGTTGCCCTGCGATAGACTGGCAACCCGTCCAGAGTGTACCCCCTGCCTTTATCCCTATGTCTGCTGAGATAGGCACCAGCAGACCCCCTTTGACCTCGAATTAGGGAATAAGTGGGTAAGAAGATGAATAAATGGTGTTAATTGTCTTAGTATGAAAAACATTTTCAACCATTTTGATGGGCTTGTTTTTTTTTTTCTTAGTATTTTATACCATTTTAGCTCTCTGCCACACTATGTAGTTTTACCACAGTGTCAACTGTCATGGTTCAATCCAAAGATTTGGGCCACTTCCTGAACAGACTTCTGAAATGGAGCTGTTCTTTTCAGCACCACAGTGGTAGACATACAGGGATGATTGGTTTATTAGTAGTTATGGGCAATGATCACACTATACTGAGACTAGTTTCCTGATTCTATGGGGAGGGGTCGCTTGGTGGTTAAGATATGGGACTGAAAGACCCTGGTTCAATTTCCAGTCCCACCAAGCCAACAATTGCTCAGCTGTATAAAGAAGATAAATGTAAGTCTCTCTGAATGTCTGCCAAATGCGGTAAATGTAATAACTCTGCTGTTATTTTGCAAAGGTTTTTGTTAACATTAAACAAGGAAAATATTTAAGCATTAACAAATGTGAAATAAATTCTGTATCTCACTTTTGTTTTTTGTGCTGTATGTACTCTTTTGTTTGTAGATCAACAAACATTTTTTCTTTCTTTTCCTCTAGGTGGAGCTGTACAACTTCATGGCAAAGGACAATGTGCCATTCCACAGTGTGGTTTTTCCCTGCTCTCTGCTCGGAGCACAAGACAACTACACTCTTGTCAACCATCTTATTGCCACAGGTGATGCACATAAGTTCACCAGAAAAAAATGATAAGCTTTTGTTCTTTCTAAGAGACATGAGGCTCAGATGCGACAACTGAAGTGTCACGGATATTGTAATATAAAAATATAGTACATTTGTGTGCATAGTAACTTATTAGGCGAATCAAATGAATTAATGGTGTCTTGAATACATTTGGTGAACAGCAGTAATCAAAAATTAATTTGAACATGGCCGATCAGTTTTTATAAAAAAAAATAGTACATATACTATTTAGTACAATAACATTTTAATTTGTGTACTTTTTAGAATATTTGAACTACGAGGACACAAAGTTCTCAAAAAGTCGTGGTGTGGGAGTGTTTGGGGACATGGCCAAAGACACAGGCATTCCATCTGATGTTTGGCGTTTCTACCTCGCCTATGTGAGACCTGAGGGGCAGGATTCCTCTTTCTCTTGGGTTGACTTGGCTCTAAAAAACAACTCTGAGCTCCTCAATAACCTTGGAAATTTTATCAACAGGTGTATATAGACCACTTGCCCTCCAGTTTTATACATGCAACAAGCCAAACACTCCCACTTGGATAGAAACTCATTAGAGATTACTGAGTGTGCAACATAAGTAAATACACACATGAGTAAATACACTTCTTATCGGTCCGTTATGTTTTCTTACCTATTCTTTCTCTCTTAGGGCAGGCATGTTTGTAAGTAAGTTCTTTAATGGCTGTGTGCCGGAGATTGTTCTGCAGGATGAAGACAAGCGTCTCATTGCTCAAGTATCCTGGGAGCTTAAGCAGTACATTCAGTTGATGGATAAAGTCAGGTGAGAAATGTTTTTTCTTTTATGGTTAGTAACTTAAAATTGTGTGATTTATTTATTTATTTATTTATTTATTTATTTTAATCTAAAATCTATTTTACAATATTTTTATATTTTCTTCTCCAACTAAAAAAAAACACATTGGAAAAAACAATGTGGACAAAATGATTAGTTTTGGGATAAAGAGGGCTGACTCTAAGTTACTTTTTTTTCTAAGTTACTAAGTTGCAGATTATTCCCTATTGATTAAGCTCTTGTCTGCCTTATTCAAAGGAGAAAACGTCTTTTGTTCATTCTTTTTATCAGTTGATTAAACATCTATAATCCAGATCAACCTTAAGTCTTAATCTAAATTTGTATTAGGTGGTAAAAAGTGATTTATTTCAGCTTTCATTTTATATACATATTCACCCTTTTCTAGATGAAGCCAATATTTAGGTTTGGGGGGGGGGGGGCGCGTTGCTTGCTTCTGACCACTATTTTTGCTTTGGGAAAGAAAAAAAATTGTATAATAAGATATTATACAATCTACACTAATGTTGTTGTTTGTTTTTTTTAAATCAATTGTATAATTTGGATGCAAAATGTTTATGTAAATGTAAAGACTTGATTTTAAAATTGCAATAAACAATTAATTACTTAATTTTCAATTTGTCAGTCCATTATAATTTTTTTTACTGGTTTTACGTTAATACAGATGACTAGATTTGTTATTTCAGTTAATATAAAAAATGGTTCCAAATACTTTTGGTATTTATATAAAGATTATAATAATTTATTTATTTTACAATGCATAAATGTTTGTTTTTTTTATTTGATTGTTTTGCCAGGATTCGTGATTCTTTGAAGTGCGTTCTTAACATCTCTCGTCATGGCAACCAGTATATTCAAAGTAATGAACCGTGGAAAAAGATCAAAGGAGGAGACCAGGACAGGTAAGTATATGTGACTAAGAATGAATGTAACCCTGTCCTCGGGCAGGTAGTAAATGAATTTTAATCAGTTGCCTTATACAATTAATACACATTAAAAGATACTTACAGACCAATAAAACCTTTTTAAAAATAACAACTCAACAATTTGTTTTTGACAGAAAATGTACTGAAGTCATTTATATTTTTGTTCTGTAGGAAACGTGCAGGCACAGTAACTGGCGTGTCTGTAAATGTGGCGGTTCTTCTGTCTGTTGTGTTGGAGCCGTACATGCCCACAGTCAGTCAGACTATCCTTGCCCAGCTGCAAGCCCCAGATAATGGTGCGAGAGCTATGCTGGGTCCTGAGGGATGTTTTCTCCGCAGCCTCCCAACCGGCCACCAAATCGGCACGGTAATAAAAGCAGCTTTGTTGTATCAAACTCAGTAATAAAAACTAGATTTAATTCTGTTTTGTCTTTATAATCATTATTGAGTTTGAATATCATTTTATTATTGTTGTCATTATTATTATTATAGTTACCACTATTACAAGAAAATAAAATTCTTTTATTTTATATCTCAGGTTCAGCCTTTGTTCCAGAAGCTAGAGCCTGAGCAAATTGAGATACTCAAGAAGAAATTTGGAGGACAACAGGTTTGTAAATGCCTGCCACAGCATTTGATTTAAAATCACATATACACAAATCATTCTAATAAATGACTTCCCTCTTGAGGTCTGACATTATTACCAGTCTGGATTGATGACACCGTGCATAGTGACCGGTTCATAAGTTGGATGAGGTGTCTTGATATTACATCATTACAGAGTAAAATAACAAGCTTCGGTCACACCTGTTGCAACATTTTTTTGAAATGTGAAATAGAGCAGTATTTTAAGAACCATTTAAATTATTGATGCACCATGAAACGGTCCCTTAAACATGATTTAAATAGGATGGCGTTTTGCTGCTTTATTGTAATGTACTGTCTGGTTGAATACTTTTGGAGCCAGACCTCGAGCAGGCACATTTCAGTCATAGCTATTGTAGTCTTTGTGTTTTGTCGTCTTTTGTGTAAACCGGCGGAGGAAACCCTCTCTACGGCAAAAACTGTTGAATGCTTTTTTGAACCGTTTACCTGATTTTAATATTAACTAATTTAAAATTTCTATTCCCACTTCATCCAAATCCGGTAAACTAAATCAGGACAGTGGTTGGCAATTTTATTTTAAATTTAATAGTTTTCTAAAATGTTAAATTGTCCTGTCGGCATGCTAAAGCAAAATAATGTGTGGTTTTATAATTGTTGGTTTAATTGCACAATATAAATGAAATGTATGCACGTTTGTGGGGTTTTGTTTAATCATCATGTTGCTTTGTACCTAGTCATAAATTTAAACCTTGATTTAATTTTTTCTTAGGATATTTAATTTGCATGGATGTATTTTGCATGGATGCCATTTTAACCAGATTAGCTGAAGAAATTAATGTCAAAATCAAAGATAATCAAGGAAATTATTTTTAAAAAAGTGACTTTAATACATTTAAAAAAAAAAAAAAAAGGCTGATTTTTTTTTTATTTATTCTTTTGGAAAGGGTACCAGTAACAAGACCAGCACACCAGAGACCAAGACTCCCACTGCCGCTGATCTTAAAGCCAATGTAAGTCAAATTCCTTCTGATTGTCATTCAGTATTTACACCGTATATTGTATCCTTAGTATAAACTAGTTTGACACCATCGTTAACAAGATGAATAACGATTCATAGCTAGATTATATTTTACATGTTCCCCTCAGAAAAGGAAGTAAGAAGAGACAGGATGACGAGTTGATAAGTGAAGATACCATAATTTGGGTGCACAAAATAAAAGGTGAAACCTTTTTTTAAGGAATCATGAACGAAAATATCTTTAAAATGTTGTAAAATAATAAAATTGCTTTAAATGTAAAGTAAGATTTACCTGTATAGTTATTTAATCATGCTGTAGTTCAGGTAAAGGTTTTGTTTTATAATTTTTATTGCATTACTGTTCTATTCCACTGTTCAGAAAAAAAAAATGCAATGTTTTGTTTAATTTTTTTATTAGTAAATGTATACAATACAGTAAGACAAAAAGGGAATTATTTCCTTAGACTATACAAATACAATATAGCATGCATTTTACTTATGATACAATACTACAGTGTGGTTAATGATTTCTATAATGAGAGAGTCGATAGGAAAATACTATAGAAAAATAAGCATGGATTACCTTTGTCTAAATGGCTAAAATACAAAGTGATATCATAATTAGATCCACCCCATTTTTCTTATCCATCCACACTTAAAGGCCATAGAGCGGAGCAAACCTGATCTATTTTAAATGAAAGGGAAGAAGAAAAAAAAAGTCCTGAGCTAGTTGTGTGAACAGGGTCTACCATAACGATTAAGCCCTTTTAAATCCCTCTTATCAAAATCCTTACCAAAAAAAAAAAAAAATTACACATCTTTCAAATCTGTTTAAGGCAAAACAGACTATCTCTAGTTCTTTAGTTTCTAAAAGAAAAGTTAACTATTTGCCAATTTTATCCACCCAAGAAGTTTGAGACTACAAGGTTTCTACATCTCAATTAGGAGCCCAATTACAAATGTCAATTTTTACAAGAACTTTAAAACTAGTCTTTTCCTTTCTTGCACAAACTCTTTCTACATTACAATTTCTTTCTTCTCAAGGGAAAATTTTACAAAAAAAAAAATTCCCTCCACTGGCTTCACATGCCTTTTCCACTTTTCTCCAAGTGTGCATTTCATGGTTACCACCAATTTCTTTTTTTAATCCCTGTCTTTTCTCTTCGGTCTCCCCACTTCGTGCCTGTAACCCCTCACTTTCTGGTGTTGACGAGCCTCTCAATGAGTGCGCGACGTGTTCGCTGAACCTCTTCGCCAAGTCGCTCAATCTCTGCTTTCAACCTCTCATTCTGGTCAGTCAACTCCTGCACCTTCCTCTCATTCTCCTGCTCTCGCTCCTTTCTGCTTTTCTTGCCTGAGCACGGTGAGGCAAGTGCACTCCCTTTCTTCCTCTTGCCTAGGCGTGAGGAGGCAGGGGTTGGTGGAGGGGAGAGAGGAGGAGAGGAAGAAGGTGAGCAGTTAAGTGAAGGCGACAGTGAGGATGAAGAGGAGCAGGACGGGGATGAGTTAGGAACGGTGGACAACTCTTCCTCGCTAACTGATGGAGAGGCAGGTGGAGGGTTCGGGTGGTGGTGGTAGCTGTTGACCATAACTGCCCCAGTTTCTACCAGGCTTACTCCTCCTTCGCTTAAGAGTTCAAAGAACTCAGGGGGCAGAAGGTCTCCTCCACCAGAGCTTGCCGGCTCTCGAACACTACGCTGTTCCTCCTCTGCCGGTGACTGGCTGAGGAGCAGCGGAGTTGCAGAAGGCTCCTCCATCACACGGTGCACCCCCTCCCCCCACACCTGCCCCTCAGTCAGCCAGGTGAGTGAGCAGCTTTCCAAGACATCCAGGAACTCCGGCTCTTTCTGTAGGTGGAACATAAAGGGGAAAAAGTGAGAAACAACAACAATTAAGTAAACTTTAAAATCACTAGTACACAAAGTAAACTTATTTTTAAAAAAAAAAGTCAAATGCCTTTACAGAGCAAAGAAAGGAGGGAGGGCGTAACATTGAAGGTACGAGAGCAGAGACGGCAGCCGTTGCTTTCGGCGTGACTGACCTCGGCGCAGGGTGGGGGGCGTGTGTGCTTGGCCCCACCTGCATCAGATCCCAATATATCTTGCAAGTCTTCATACCACGCCTCCAACTCTGCACCACACAGCGGCGCCACGCCGGGAGGGTACATCCACTCCGCAGTCATCTCAACCAATCAGCTGTTACGCACAGACACGACCACTCAACCTGCTCTTACACCCAGCACTCCAGACCTGCCCCCAAAATAATTAAATATCACATTAAGGTCCCATGACCAACCACAACCTCCCAACTGAAACGAAAACAGTACTCCATCCCTTCAGTGAGGACTTTGAAAAGTGTCAAAACTTAAAGTAGCCAGATGCTGGCAAAAACATTCAGATGTCTAAGGACACTTAGTGGCCAGAAGAAGGTACTACAGAAACAAATCCCCCACACTTCCACTTCATTAGTGAACATGCAAAAGTTATATAAACTAATAACTAAATCAAATGAGACTTAACTACATTTAATAAGGGGGAAAAACTTACCTTAAAAGTGTTTATTCTTAATAGAGTGTGGTTGCAAGTTGTCGGCGATATTGTGTCCCAGGAATTCTGTAAAATTCAGAATTAATTTACTATTCTATTATGAAACAAGTATTGGAAATCTTCCTTAGGAATTAAACGATCAGAAAAAAAACAGCACATTACTTTATAAACAAAAGCTGACTCGTAAAAAAAATACCAGGTCTAAAAACTATAGTAAATAATTCTTAATTTATTTCTGATTAACCTGTGTGTTAATGGAGGTCACGCATAGTTTATATAAACAACAGCGCTGCTGTGATCCCCCGCGCCCTCTGTTAAAGTCCGAGGTCAGAGACCAAAGTCCGAAAGTGGAACGCTCAGCGTCGTGAAGAAAACCTGAAGAATTAAATCTTTCACAGACATTCCTACAGATTGTTTTAGCGTTTGTCATTTATTGTCGCACTGAAGCGCAACTTAACTTTCTCTTAAATTATGTCCAAGCTCCCCCCCCCCCAAAAAAAGTACAACATTAAATTAAATTATCGCGGAACCGATAAATATTAAAACCGTAAAATACAATCAGTCCATCTGTTATAAAATCACTAAAATATTTTGATAAAAATCTCGTATAATCTCCAGCTCGGCTTCAGTGGCCGAGTTACTGTCACACTTTTCGAGATCGTTTTAATCCCCTTTATGGATTTCCTATAATGAATAATTAAATAATTCTAAATCTTACGCCACTGAGCCGGTCAAATACATTGAAAGGCGGTCAGTTACGTCAGAAAGTTAAAAGTAGTGAAGGAAGAAAGAAAAGACAGATATAATGATGGCAGTGGAGGAGAACAGCAGGGAGGGAAAAAACTATTACTAAGACAATTAAGCTCAATCAAATCAAATACATTAATATAATTAAACAGTAGTTTAATTATGAACATCGATTTCTTCTAATGGTCTGTCAAATTATAATGAAATGAAATAAAGTCCTAAATGTAGAGCTGACAGTGACGTAAGGTTTCATTAATTCCCTTCCAACTGAAAACAAGCCGAAAACCGCAAAAGGAAAAGTTGTTAAAAGAATCCTTTGTAAGTTTAGTAGGAAAGAAGAAACTGGTCACACAAGTGAGAACAACTGATGTCCAAAAACAGCTGTGGGATCGCTGCCAAAACATGAGCGCTCCGCTCTTCCATACGGAAAAAATCAAGTTCACATCGGCGCTCGAAAACTTACAGCGACCTGCTGGAATGAAACAAAACACAGCATGGAAACTTACCCTTTTTCTTTTATTATGCCGTTTTCTCGACTGTCTTGGACTCGGGTTGTGTATATATTTTTGTTGAGATTGGTGATAGCTCATGTTAACCATTGTTCAGTTGAAGTCACCGAGTATGAATTTCGGAAACTCCCGGGGCTGTTTATATACGAGGCTGAACTGCAACCAAACTTTACAGTGAATGCTTCAGCTTCAACCAACCACGGCGCGGTAAGCTCAGCGCAGACAGTCGTACAAGCCACCGAATAGAGAATAACGGATCAAACTCTTTTGCTTAGAGACATCCAATCATGGAAGCGAACTCGCGTATAAAGGCGGGACTATAGTGCGGTGCTAGTTGTCTCGGTGTGAGCGGGTTTGTGTGCGCGGAAAGCTGTGATGCAGTCATAAGGCAGCCAGGACGAATTTGGGGCGTAAGGGAGTCACATGAAAGGAATGATGCAATCGTTGGCAACCAGTTTCTAGTCGGAGATAAGACTAGCAGAGCCCGAGCATGTTTTATTAAACAGCCTTGTATTAAAAAGAAAACCCAGACAAAATACCTTATAAGGACGTGAGAATATTTATCGATTTTGCTTGCGTTCGCAAAACACTCATAAAGCGTAACTATATAATATCCGTTAGATTTTAAGACGTTTTTATTGCAGTGTGTGTTTTTTGTGTGTCCCCGCTCCCAATGGTATAGAGAATACTTCACGTGAAGACTCGGAATATTTAGGAAATAAAAAGAAACGCCCAAATATTACCCAGAAGATGTGAAGCATATAATAATATTTATCATCACAATCATAATAATAATAACTCGGGTTGAACTTGCTTAAAATTTATTGGTTTCTTGGACAATGTTGCTTAGAAGTGATTAGAAAAGCTATAAATGAATTCTTTAAAAAAAAATTGGGGGGGGGGGTTAGTATAATATGCGTTTCCGTCATCATAACAGTTCCATGATTTATTGTCAAGGCACGCAGCCTGCATTTTGACATGATGCGCATGTTGAAGCGGCGTAAATGAAGATAAATGATCCAAAATGTTATGTTTCTAGCGAAAGGACCTCGTGTTAATTTTAAACAATAATTGTAGTTGCTTTTTTTTTTCAATGCGCTGATTTCAATGCGACATGCATATATCCAGACTGTTTACACTTTCCGCATGAACACTGTCCGGGGTTAAATAGAGCAAAGAACAGGTGGAACTTTTCTTTATTGTTCTGCTGTTTTTTCCGGCGCCGTATGGGTGTGGACACAAGAATGACCCGTAACTTCTGGCCATCTGATGTCACCTGGGGCTCATCTCGTTAGTATTCTGAAACTCCTATACACAAGAGTTGAACACTTTAACATGCACGGCGCAGAAGCGTGCAGCGTATTGCCTAGCAACAGCGCAAGTGGGCCGCGTGCACGCTTAGCGAATAGAAAGCTCAACTTCTGTTTCCAGGAGGCGCGCGCCGCTCGCCAGCAGCGCACCGAGAACACGTCACCGCCGTTTCGCTGTTGCTGTGTAGTCTCGCGCTCTCGCCCCGTCGCTAATGGCTGTCACCTGCACGCGCGCGATTCTATTGGAAGCTCACGCTTTTATTCCCGAAAGTTGTGTTTACTTTAACTGGAGTGTAAAACACAGTTTACGATGTTCCTAAGACGCGTGTTGCCATCGGTATTTTTCAATTAGTGTTTAATGGTGTATTCGGTGGTCTGATCACAAAGAGACTCCGGTCTAAAAGGAGTTAACGTCGGTGTCTGTTATTTATCATTAGAACATAAGTTCTCTATTTTATTTAACTCATTCATTCATTCATTCCTCTTTTTACCTTACATTTATCTTCTTTATTCAGTAATTCAGGGTCACGGGGGTTTGCTGGAGTCTATCCCAGCACGCATAGGGCGAGAGGCAGGGGGTACACCATGGACAGTTTGCCAGTCCATCACAGGGCCACACATAGACGAACAACCACACACACACACACATTCACTGTGGGCAATTTAGAATCACCAATCAAACTAATGTACATGTGTTTGGATGCTGGGAGGAAACCGGAGGAAACCCACTCAAGCGCAGGGAGAAGATGCAAACCCTGCACAGAAAGATTTTTGGCCCGGGAATCGAACCTGGGATTTCTGTGAGGCGACCGTGCTAACCGCTATGCCACCGCACCGCTCTATTCTGTTAAATGTATTTTCTTTTCATTTGGCACCACCTTGATCCCTGGAGATCCGTGAAGTTGACATTCAGTGACGATCTGAACTTTCACAGCACTTTTACATCTGCTGGTCAACTCCTCCACAATAATTTTTTTTGGTATGGCTTCTGATTTAAATGTATCTCCTGAGAGTGTTTTACAAACATTGGTAGAACGTTGGGCAATGCAGTGGCATAATGGTTAGCCAGGCTTGCCTTACAACAAAAAGGTTTGATTCCCAGACAAGGGTTTTCCCTGTGCTTGCATGGGTTTTCTCTAGGTACTTTGGTTTCCTCCCATATTTCAAAAACATGTACATTAGGTTGATTGTTGATTCTATAAATCTCAATAGGATGTTTGGAAAATGCTCTTAGAACATTTAAATAAGATGCAGCACCAAAAAACTTTTTTTTTTTTAAATACAATGCATTCAATGTTTTTGTTCATTTTTTTAATGGAACCAATAACAGCACCATAGGTTGATTGTGTTTGATTGTCCAGCAGAACAGCTGTTAAAGTGCCGTGTGTGTGTGTGTGTGTGTGTGTGTGTGTGTGTGTGTGTGTGTGTGTGTGTGTGTGTGTGTGTGTGTG
>JAOTRA010000012.1:4166672-4181440 GCA_026260255.1 Pseudolaguvia tuberculata | reverse complement strand
TATGTTTATGTATAATAGAGTACAGTATTACAGTAATCTATAATTTATTACATTATAGCATTATGTTTATGTATAATGGATTACAGTATAACAGTATAATGTATAATTTATTAAAAAAGTTGGAATACTGTACAAATTGTGAATAAAAACAGAATGCAATGAAGTGGAAATTTCAAATTTCAATTATTTAGTCAGAATAAAATATAGAAATGTTAAAAGTGAGAACTTTTGAAATGTCATGCCAAATATTGACTCATTTTGGATTTCATGAGAGCTACACATTCCAAAAAAGTAGCAATAAGAAACCGGAAAAGTTAAATGTACATATAAGAATCAGCTGAAGGACCAAGGAATGCTACTGTAATAGAAATCACAACATATGGGCTCAGGAATACTAACAGAAACTGGGACACTATGTCAGCCGGACTAAAGAGTACAAGGACAACCCAAGTTGTTATCAGCGCTCAGAACAGAAGCCTGCATCTCTGATAGTATGGGGTTGCATGATTGCTTGTGTTATGGCCAGCTTACACATCTGGAAAGGCACCTTCAATGCTGAAAGGTATATCTTAAGTTCTAGAACAACATGTGCTCCCATCCAGATGTGGTATCTTTCATTGAAGACTTTGCACATACCAACATGACAATGCCAGACAACATGTCTTTCATCCATAGAAAACATTTGGCGGCGCATAAAGAGGAAGATGAGACAAAGGAGACTTAAGACAGTTGAACAACTAGAATCCTGTATTAAACAACAATGGGACAACATTCCTACAACATTTATATTCCTCAACTTGAGACACTTGTCTCCTCAGTCCCCAGACATTTGCAGACTGTTATAAAAAGAAGAGGGGATTCCATACAGTGGTAAACATGGCCTTGTCCCAACTTTTTTGAGATGTGTTGATGCCATGAAATTTGAAGTCAACTTTTTCCACTTAAAATAAAACAGTTTAAACATATGATCTGTCACCTATGTTGTATTCTGAATAAAATATTGATATTTGAAACTTCCAGAAGTGTTGTTATGTGACATATCAAGCATTCTTTTTTTTTAATTTTTTTTTTTTATAACATCTTTGCAGTTTGGATTTGTTTGACCTGTGTCTGTGTACCAACTTCTACCTGTTTTGTGACTACAGTTTTGAACAGCTTTAAATACTAATATAGACATTCTTAGCAACACAAATTCCTTTCTGTCTGATTTCTCACAAAATTCACTGCTTGTCTGGCTCACCTCCAAGCAACTGTGGAGTACTGCACTTGAGCTTTGTATGTTCAACTGGCTTCGCTACAAGAGCAACAACAGCAATCCCAGCCTCAGCTCAGGGGGACTTTGACTAGGACTTTGTCTCTTCACTTCACAAAGTTTGATGGAACACCAAATTGTTAAGGAGGGTTTATATGCCAATATCTCAGAATAACCCAACATGTTTCTGTCATTTATTTATTTATTCATTCATTCATTCATACAGTCATCTTCTAACCTGCTTATTCCCTAATTCGGTGTCAAAGGGGGGTCTGCTGGATCCAAGTGCACATAGGGTGAATAACCAATTAACCTACCTGGAGTAAATGGAGAGAACGTCCAAACTTGGCTAGACTAGATTGCCTGTCAGCTGTCTGGGATTACAATCCACAATCAATCGTGGATTGTACACCATCTACTTTGTAACTGACTGCACAAAGTGGATGGATTGTGGTGGCTCTCAAATCCTTGTTTAAAGATATACTTAACACGCACCTGATTAATCAGGTACCTTTTCACAATATATGGCAATGGCAGTGAGATTGGACAGTTTACTGTGTTACACCCTCCATGTACCTCAGGTTGGCACAGTCAGAAGGATTTAAAGACTATGCAGTCTAACAAACTTTCACCTCCAGAACGTCAGTGCAGATTACAATCTTTGCTATGGTTTTACTGTGGGTTTCCGCAGTGATGCTTGTCCCATGAAATTGTCACTATGTTGAGCCTACATACATCATCACTGACTCTGTGCGCAATCTGTGCCTAATTACTGACTCTATCAGCGCCTAATCAGCGTTCTATCAGCGCCTAATCTTATTAATCTTCAAACTGCACACCTTACTACCCTCAGATTTCACCCGTAGATGAGCAAGCCAAGTATTGGCACTGCATCATGTACAGATCTGCTTACATATCATTTCCCATGGTTCTGAATTTTGACCCTAAAAAATACCATGACCTTCTGGAGGTTTTCAGCAAGACCACAGCTTCGGAGATATTCCCTCAAAAATTGGGAATTTAAACCATTGGGATTTTGACCAAGGCGTTTCCTCTCCAAAGACAAGTATACCCCCTGTCACACCCAAAAACTCAAGCCATAGAGGCATATATGGCCGAGGCTCTAACCTCCAGCTATATTAGCTGATCCTTGTCTCAGGGGGTTTTTCTTGTTAACAAGAAAGTTAAATCCCTGCATCGACTATAGCGAACTTAACTCAGTCACAAGCTGATTGTCAAAGGGAAAAAGCATAGGCTCTTTTGAGACCATATTGTGTTTCTGGAGTATTGTATAAGATCACAAGCTAACATGCATTGAACCAAGGTGGAAGCAATAACAGATTGGCCATTGCCTAAAACAGTCAAAGAGTTTTAGAGGTTCCTGGGGTTTGCAAACTTCTACAGAAGGTTAATTCAGAATTATAGTCAAGCCACCACACCCATTATTAAGGCAAGCCCTCCAAAATTCAATGGATTGAAGCAGCCAGCTAAGAATTTCCTTTGCTAAGGACCAAGTTTACCACTGCTCCCATCCTAAAACACAACAAGCCAGTGTTCCCTTTTGTGGTAAAGGTGTATGAAACACCCCCCCCTCAATCTTTACTGATGCAACTTATACTCACACAAACTAACCACAGCTGAATGGAACTATAATGTGGGAAATAAAGAGTTGTTTGCTCTAGGGACTGACAGAGTGGAAGCATTGGCTTGAAATGAGCACCCATCAATTTCTGGTAATCAGAAGAACTTCCAGTTCTCTGTCACTTACCAGTCCCGATCTAAGAACAATAAAGCAGATGCCCTATCCAGAATGCATTGTCAGAACAAGTTGCATACTATGATGCTTCCCCCAGCTCTCCAGACAAAATGTATGTGCCATGCATTCTGCGGTCTAGGGTCATGTCATAATGAATGAATGAATGTGAAGACACAGATCATATCATTTAATATGTCCAATTTTCCAGGTAGGTAAAATGCTTGTGTTTTTATTATTGAATTTGTATTTATTTCTATTGTATGTAGTATCTTATAATTCATCTTTTAACCTGCTTATTACATAATTTGGGATCACAGGGGTCCTTTGGTTTGTGAGAGGAAACAGGAGAAAACCCATGCAAGCATGAGCTGAACATGCAAACCCCTTACAGAGGAACCTTCATTCTAATTAATTTATTATTATTATTTAGAATATTTAGGACGGTGTGGTGGTTTAGTGGTTAGCACGGTCGCCTCACAACAAGAAGGTCCCAGGTTGGGTTGTCGTGCCAGCGTTGCATGTTCTCCTAGGCCTTGTGTGAATACTCCGGTTTCCTCCCACAGTCAAAAAAATTTTGTACATTATTGATGGTTCGAAATTGCAAATACGATTGAGTCTGAGTGAGTTTGATTGTTGTCTGTGTGTGGTCCTGCAATGGATTGGTGACCTGTCTAGGGTTAGCCCTGCATCTTGCCCTATGTGCTCTGGGATATGCTCCAGCAAGCCCCACACAGGACTAGGGAATAAGCGGGATTGAACATGAATGAATGAATGAATACATTTCTAACTTAGAGTTTTATTCAGTCAAAAACATGGTTCAATCCTATTATAAGATTAGTGTTTATTACAGGAAAATGAATCTTTTAGGTCGATTACAAACAATTCCATATTCCATAGACTTCATATATATAGCCTGTACTACGCCTGAGCTATTATCTGAATCTTATCTAAATCTTAAATAATAATTCTTATTATTATTAATTTATTATCTGAAAATTTCATTCATTCATTCACTAATCTTCTTACCCGCTTATTCCCTAATTCGGGATCACGGGCTCTGCTGGTGCCTATCCCAGTGCACATAGAGCGAGAGGTGGAGGTACAACCTAGACGAGTTGCCAGTCCATCGCAGGACCAGACATAGACAAACAACCATTCACAAAGACACAATCACTCCTATGAGTAATTAAAACCTCCAATCAACCTAATGTACATGTTTTGGACTGTGGGAGGAAACCGGAGTGCCCAGAGGAAAGCCACGCAAGCACAGGGAGTATCTTAAAGGTTAATTAATTCATTCGCTTATTCCCTAATTCGATGTCACAGGGTTCTGCTGGTGTCTATCCCAGTGCACATGGGGCGAAAGGCAGGGGAACACCCTGAACATGTTGCCAGTCCATCGCAGGGCAACACATAGACAAACAACCATTCACACACATTGGGAGGAAACCGGAGTGACTGGAGGAAACCCATGCAAGCACGGGGAGTATCTTATAAGTTATTATCTGCTCATAACTACACTTTGTATACACTTTGTAGTCACCTTATGAAAAGGGAATATGAAGCTTTTTATAGATCAACCCTCTTCTATCGAGTCCGGACGCTCCCTTTAGCACCAGTGCATTGTGGGTATGGAATTCCCTAGGCCCGAGGAAGCCAGTGCGCAGGTCCGAAGGAAACTCCATGATTTTGTTGGAACGAAATCTTGGAGAAAATAGTAACTTGAAAGTGAGTTTAATGGAAACGGGGTATTATTCGAGGCACAGTACAACATTAACCGGGTTTCCCGTGTTTAAAACGCTTATAGTTGGATTCAGGCTCTGAATGAAATAATCGTCTGATCCGCGTCCGATTGAAATCCAATGGAAATTTTAAGATCATTTTTGACGACAATGAAACGGGAGCAATAAAACCTAGCTAGCGATATTGCCCTTTGTTTTTAAAGCAGGGCGGGCGGGCGGATGGCGCAAAGACAGAAGAGGTAGGAAAGTGTCGGAAAATACTTTAGTTCCGTCCACGGTGCTCACATTAGCAGCAGTTGAAGCTAAAGGCTGTCCGAAAGACTGGACTATCTCTTGCTTTGCAGCACGGCTAACAAGCAGCAAACTTCGTAAACACAGGAGGTATGTGGCTAAAACCAGCCAAGCGAGCTAACAGCCTGTCTAATGTTTTGTTCAACGCCAAATTCATCACATAAACCACTTTCCAACAATTTACCGTAAAGTGCATATTTTTCTATTTAGCCATATTTCTTAAGACCAATATCATTTCCATGGTTATCTAACCTTTTTGAGGGACTATCCGTCCCTTTATAGCCCAGAAGCTAACTAGCTAGTTGGCTAAGTAGTAGTGTGTAGACGCTAGTTAGCTGTTAGCCGGCGGACTCTCTCATTATTCTTTTTTTAATCAATACATGGATACTCATTTCAGCTGGTGCAAACAACGGGGTTCTTTGTTATACACATGACTGGATTAAATAAAAGATGAATAAAGTTTTGTTTTCTGCCGTTTCCCTTCATTCTTTAACTTGTTTACTTTCCATCTGTCATGACACGCCGGTCTTGATAACGTAAGCAGTTGATTTATTTTCATTTCCCTACTTCATTTTTAAGCATTTCTATATAACATTAAAACAAATAAAAATGGAATTTACTGAAATGGACAGAAAAGGGATAAAATGAAGTAGCATGTGTCTGTATGATCTGATTATTAACTGCACATTGTAGATACAGGACATTCAGTGAGACATTTCAGCCCTTCATTTCACCACACTCCTCCTCCTGTCCTTTATTTACTCTTTCACTCTTTCTGATCAACAGGCTGACCTTCTGTTTCTCAACACACCCTTTCTGTAATGTTTTTTTTTATTAGATGTTCTAAGCCTCGAACACTTTTTTTTTTTGTTTTCATCAGATTGATAAATCTGAATGCTAAATAAAGTAATCTGGAAAAAGGAAGTGGTGGCTTTTTGGTTAAGGTGTTGGACTGACACCTGAAAGACAGAGGTTCAATTCCCACCTCCACCAAGCAACCAATGTCGGCTCTTGAACAAGGCCCTTGACCCAAAATTGCTCAGTTGTACAAAAGACATCAATTGTAAGTTGCAATGGATAAGAGCATCTACCAAATTGTGTACATGTAAATGACAATCCAATTTAATCTATTGATCATCAACTTGTAAACCCCAGCCATTGCACACACTCACAACTTTTTATTTTTAGCCTGATAATGTTTGTGTCTCCTTGATCGGATTAGAAAAGGTTTAAGCCATTGCTTACAATTTGACTCTTATCTGTCCAATTTATTCCAATTCTATTCCAATTCATGTCTTTACAAATTTGTCCAATTAGAATTAGATCATTTGGGTCCATGTAAATACAGTGGCATTGTTAAGGTGTTTGCAACTGATGGGAAGATCATTGGTTTAGATCCCAGAGGGTCACCAAGCTGCCGATGGGTGACTCATAGCAGTTTTTTAAAAGTATATTTTTAATGTACCCCCAACACACACACAACCACCCAATGTACTGGCTGTATCGGTTGTGATGTTACTAAAATGAACTTTTCGTTTCAGGAACTTTTCAAAGCTGTGCCTGTATTGGCCCGATTTGAGTTCAGTTGTGTTGAGCGCTGACAAAAAACGTAGGATGTCTTTACCAGGGTGGATTACGTGGATGGTGCTTACCCAGGCTAAATAAAAATGAAAAGGTAAAGTAAGATGGTGGTTTTTTTGCTATTTGTTGGATCTATCTTTCTAATTGTAAATAGACACCTTAACATTAAATCTTAAAATAAATTTTTTTAGCAATGCTCAATCATTTGTGAGGGCATATTGAGGTGCCCTTTTAAATCACGTCTTTATGCAAGGGGCACTTCAGGCTGAAACAGATTTACAAAGCTACAGAATATGAATATCAGTTAGAATCCTGTGCTTTTAACTTTGTTGCAGCATCTTATTAAAGTCCCACATGTATGTCTAATAATTTTCTATTGTAGTCAAGAAATTCTTGTTTGAAACCTTGTTTAAAAGCAAATTGATCATTATAAAATACAACCAGTGAACCAAACTTTTAACAACAGCCTGGAAATTTGTTAAACATGAATAAAAACAAGCAAAAACCATTTACAATTTGTAATTGTGCAGTGTCTTGTCATCAAAGCTATTAGTGACTCTTTATTTACCCATTACATTTGTGTACAAATCTTTTGGGGCGTTGGGCCTGAAATGTACAGGATGTTTTTATTGCACAAATGCATTTCATGTCAAAAGATAGATTCTCAATTCATAAAGGACCCTGTGTTTTTCAGAATGTTCTATTTAATTTGTTCCCATTGTATTTGTGAAATATACTCATCCCTGAAACATGTAAAATTTTTCTTGGAAAGGCATTTTAATATGCATGGTTTGGTTCTGCAGGATCTGGATGTGTTCGAGCCAAAAATGACTGGGGGCAGTGAGAAGGCAGTAGGAAAAAAAGATGGTGGCCCGACACACACAGCTCAGGTCCCTGTTGGTTGGCAGAGGAAAGTGGAGGATGGAGCTGTGGCTTACATTAGGTAACATGTCTCTTACTCTATATGGTATTTTTTGATTAATATGCTGTCATTTAAATGTTTTGTCATAGTTATCTGCAATATTCAGTTTGTCATATATTTGAATATCTTCAAAAAGTTGATTTATCCATTTAAGAAGTGAAACTTGTATAATGTATACATGCCTTTCATATAGTTCAAGTGTTTTTTTTCTTTTATAACATTATCATTGACATAACTAATGAAAACCCCAAATTCAGTATGTCAGAAAATTTGAATATTACTTAACACCAATAAAAAGAAAGTATGTTTAGAAGTCGTGACCAACTGAACAGTATGAGCATGTACAGCACTCAATACATAGTTGGGGCTAATTTTGCCTGAATTATAACAGCAATTAGGCGTGTCATGGAGTCAATCGGTCTGTGGCACTGCTCGAGGGTTATGAGAGCCCAGGTTGCTCTGATGGTGGCCTTCAGCGCTTCTGCATTGTTGGGTCTGGCATATTGCAGCTTCCTATTTGCAATACCTTATAGATTTTCTATTGGGTTAAGGTTAGGCAAGTTTTCTGGCCAATTAAGAACAGAGATACTATGGCTCTTAAGCCTGGTACTGGTAGCTTTGGCACTGTTTGCAGGTGCCAATCCTGTTGGAAAATAAAATCTCCATGTCCAAAAAAGTCAGCAACAGAAAGCATGAACTGCTATAAAACGTTCTGGTATACTGTGGCGTTGACCTCAGAAAACACAGTAGACCAATACCAGCAAATGACCTGGCACCCCAAGCCATCACTGACACTGGACCTCAAGCAATGTGGATTCTTTGCCTCCAGATTCTGGGACTAAAGGAAATGCAACATTTACTTTCACCCGAGAACATAACTTTGGACCTCTTTTTGGCTTTAGCCCCCAAGCGACACTTCTGATAGTTTCTGATTCTGTCTAAGAGTGGCTTGACTCAAGGAATGCAACAGCTTAAAACCTAGCTATTACATACAGTCCGTGAGAAAAGTCTGCATCCATGCGGTTTGGAAAGATTCATACATTTTATTGCTGAAGTCATCAGGAATAGCAAAGAAAGCTGTCTTACCTGCCTCCCAGAGTTCATCAATATTCTTTGGTTTCGTCTTCCATGCTTCCTCTTTCATCTTACACCACATATGTTCAATGATGTTCATGTCTGGTGACTGGGCTGGCCAATCCTGGAGCATCTTGATGATCTTCGCCTTGAGCAACAATGATGTGTAGATGGAAGTATACGATTGAGCATCATCCTGCTGCAGAATTTGGCCTCTTTTATAGCTGGAAGTAGATAGGATTTCTTGGTATTTTAGACTAGTGATGTTACGTTTCACCCTGCAGATCTCCCGCACACCCTCATACTTAATTTAACTACAGACCATGATTTTTCCCGCCACCAAACTTCACTGTTTTCTGGGTGAATCTTGGATCAATGCGGGCTCCAGTCCTGCAATATCTGCTGCGACTCTGGTGTAATTCAATAGAAGATTCATCTGAAAAATCCACCTTCTGCCACTTTTCCAGCGTCCGTACTTTTAGCTGTCTGTGCGCCTTGGCAAATGCCACATGGTTTTTCACTTGTCTTTTGTTTAGTGCTGGCTTCTGGGCACTGATTTGAACGTGACGAGACAGAATCCGACAAGCTGTTCTGGTTGACACAGGGACTTCAGGTGATCAGGTCTTGTGGAGCTCTGCTGCAGTGGAAAATGGGCTGGCCTTGGATTTTCGAGCCATCAAACCGTCCTCTCGAGCAGTTGCTGGGTCTGCCTGACCTGTGCTTGTCAAAACGTCTCCAGTCTCTTCAAATCTTTTTGTTTATCCTCTGTTCTGTGACATTGAGACACATTGAAGGTGTCTGCCACATCAGCAGTAGATCTGGTCTTCAGCCTCATGATGATCAACACTTTAGTCTCAGAGTGAATGTTTGCAGAAGTCTAGTTGCAGTTGATGTGAAGGTCTAGTGTACTGGGGTTCTTTTTATACACACCTGAGACCTAATTCATCCATTATTAGTCACAGGTGAGTCACAAAGCGACAACACATATATTTGCAAAAATTGCCTCGATGGGCTTTACCCAGCTGTGAATATTACAATACTTTTTGACAGTTTCATTTTGCACAGAAAAAATATTACCAAAGCTGTTGAGATTAAAATGAGCCATTTCTTGTAAAAAAAAACAACAATAACCCTTTAGAAATGGTTTTCAGCGGCACTTCAGGTCCATTTTTACGCAAGCAACAAGACTTTTGCCAGGGACTGTACATCAGTGTGTATTAGTTCTTGAAGCACTGACTCCAGCTGCAGTTCACTCTTAGTGAATCTCCTCCACATTTTTGAATAGCTTTTTTTTTCCCAATTCTCTCCAGGGTGCGGTTATCTCTATTTCTTGTACACTTTTTTCCTACCACATCTTTTCCTTCCCTTTGCCTCTCTATTAATGTGTTTGGACACAGCTCTGTGAACAGCCTGCATATTTTGTAATGACCTTTTTTGTCTTGCCATTCTTGTGCAAGGTGTCAATTGTTGTCAAATCAGCAGTCTTTCACTTATTGAATGGAATTAGTGAAATAAATAAAAAATTTCTAATTGTATGAACAGCGTCTGTTGAAATGTTTTAGCACACTAGTCTTTAGGATACATATTAGTATGTATGGCTGTTTGTAATGTTTGTTTCTAGTGGTTCTGCACACCCAAGTATGGGAATGTTTGCCCAATTTTTTTCTTATCTCAATAGGCTTTGTCATGGTAGTGCAATATGCTTTTTGTGTTTTATTCATGCCCAGTGAACAGTACGGGGTGGGAGAGGGAATTTTCAGCCGGTGAACATGCGGGTATAGTGGTGAGCACAGTCACTGCACATCATGGGGTCTTTCTGTGCTGAGTTTGCATGGTCTCCCTGTGCTTGAATGGATTTTCTCTGGATTTTCTCTCCCAGAGTGTGTCTTTGGTTGTTTGTCTGTGTGGCTTGAATTAGGTAACCAGCACAAATACAAGTGATGTAAGGCGGGGAACGCGCCTGCTGTTGATTGGTTGCATGTTTATAATAGTATACAGTAATTCACCATTTTACTGTACCAGACCATTTATGCCCAGAGAATGTTTTTAAAGGGTTTTTTCTGTTGTTGATTTATAATGAAAAAAATTTGCTGTTTATTTTACATTAGTTTCTTTCTCAGATGAGAAAGATGTGCAGATTTTCTTTTAGAGTCTCTGAACAGTGCAACACACAGAAGACACTCTGAATTCTTCATTTTATATCATTTAAGTTCTGACCACCATCTTAGCTGACCTCCTGTTTTTTGTCTAAACTTCAGGCAAATTTATAAAATATGCATAAACAAATTTCCTGTCCGTTCTGATTAGTGTTAAAGAAAAAGAAACATGTTTTTGCTATCTATTATATGGTTTAAAGCAGTCACTCCAAGTTTGAAGGTCAGTTTTCTATCTGCTAGGATGATGATTGGAAATAAGAGGCTTTGTTCCAAAAGAATTTGTGGGATGGATGTCCAATAGCAGGCGAGGCAGCTGTGACTACACACAGATGGGTGTGGCAATTCTCCAAAGCGAAAGGACATCCAAACATATACATTGAGCCATTAAACAGTGTGACTGCTTAATGCTTAGGCAGACGATTTATTAATGCATTTACATCACCCACATAAAATACTCAAGAATCTCTCTTTCTGTCCCTCTCCCTTCCTCTTTATACAGCCCAAGTGGTGCAGTTCTGTGTTCTGTGGAAGAGGTGAGGGTGTATCTCTTAACAGATGGCACATGCAAGTGTGGATTGGAATGCCCACTCATCCTTCATAAGGTAAGATGCCTGTTTAGTTATTTAAATGGCTCACTGAAAGTGCCTTTGTAAAATAAAAATAAATTATTTCGTTATTATCGAAAGGATCCACAGTCTTCCTTTGTTTTTTAACGTCCTACAAACTGCATTATGCCATAACCTATTCTCTAAACAATGGGCGGTTTTTGGCTAGTCTTTTTTTAACTATACAAAATAATTACATAATAGCCACTAAGTAACTGCATATTGAATTTAAGAAGTAACGTATTTCCAAAAAGGGAGACAAATCCCTCACTTTTGACCAAACCGTGTACACAAGGTGCCGCATTGGCCACACAAGTATCACCCATGCCCATCTGTTAAAAGAAAAGAACCACCACTATGTCAAGTCTGCAAAACACCTACATCAATAAAACACATTCTACTCCACTGCCCTGCCTTAAGCACTATAAGGCAGAAATTTTATTCAGGAAACACTTGAAGAAAATATCTTCAAGACAGTTCTCCTGTACCGGATTTGAAACATTTTAATAACTATAAACCTCAAAAAGCTTATATAAACTGCTTTTGCCATCAACATTCTCAATTACCAGTGTTACCTGATCTATTGAGCACCACTGTATTATCTACATTCAAACCTTTGCCATAAAATAGCCACCGAAGCTAACATGGCATAAAAAAACTAAACTAAACCAAAAAGAAAGGTGGCGCTCACTTGTCTTCTGTTGCTTTGCACAATACGTCAGTGATTTTTGTGATTTTGAAAAAGGAGATGGATCAGGAATGGATTAAACCAGATTATGACCAAATTGGGTTGTTAACAGATTAGATACTTGAATTATGCAGGAGCTCTAGTTTTTTGTCCACTTGTCAACACAGCAACTTGAAGCATGTCTCTGCAGGTGTTCAACTTTGACTCTGCTGCTGGGGTTCATGCTCAGAGTCATCAGTCAGGGAAGGTAGAAGAAGATATGACCAAACTGTGCAACCATCGCCGGAAAGTAGTCGCCATGGCTGCTCTGTGTCGGAGTATGCAGGCTTCCCAAATACCAATATCAACTCATGGCTCAGGTAAAGTTTTTGTTTGTTCTAAATGTATGTATATATGTATATATATAATATAATATTTTGTTCGCCTGGCTGTCTAGCTAAATTCTATCGATCTACATTGTGCAATCTATTTTTAATGGTTTACTATCTGAAAGAATTTTTTAAATAATCTTTGGTCAGACCCATTTTTATAGTAAACGTCTCTTCTCATCTACTATTTGAAGTTATAGATGTAATTAAAATTTTTCGTTTCTCTAATATTTTCATAACTTTGTGAAGTTCCTGGCTTCAACTGTAGTGCATTTGTTCTCAGGGAGTGGTGTGTGCTCAGTGGATGGCAAGGATAAAAGAAGGACCATATTGGCTCGAGGAGATATAGCCCAGCACACCTGCAACACCCAGCTGACACTAAACCAGGCCAGACCCAGCAGCAGTGGCAGCGTTTCTGTGCCCTCGTCTCTTGCACTCCTTCAGAATGGATCTGTATCTCATACAAGCTCCATACTGACGTCTGATCTGAGTTCACCTTTAAAAAAGTCCTCTCCACAGTCTCCAGGGCCCAATGTAGCTGCTTATGGGAAACAGCAGTGGAGCCCTCATCCTGCCCTTACTCAAACCATTCTCCAAAGAGCACCACAGAAGCTAAGTTCTGCCAGCACTACAAAACTAGACACAACCCACACTGGTGCATGTGGTATGACAGAATCTTCCATTCCTGTAAGATTTTCCTCGCCACCATCCTCATCTACACCTGTGAGTGCCAAGGCAGGCCACCTTCATCTCCAGGGAACAGTTGTAAGATCTTCTCCTCCACCCCACCCTCTCTGTTCATCTCCTTCACATGCTCAGGACACTTTCTCTCCTAATCACAGATCCCGGCACTCATCCACCTCCTCTCTGTCTGAGGGTACTCCAGGTTCCATTCTCACTCAGGGGGTTAAACCTCTATCCTCTTCCCTTCCTCCTGATCAAACTTGCTCTTCCCCCAAACTCCCTGTACCCCCAGCCAGCCCACGAAGCCGCCTGGAGGGAATTTTGCAGCACTACAAAGACTGCAGCCCCACCAACTCTGACTCTACCCAACAACACACATTCAGCAGCAAAAACAAACTTCATACACTGCAGAATCCACATTCAGCCCAGAATAATTCCTGTGATAAAAAGAATGGATCCGCACTTGGTTCTGCCCCTGGACTGATTGGTGTTCCTTTGGGTCCGATTCTGTGTCAGCAGAAAAGCCAACAGCACATCAACAGCTCGTTTCCAGCTAGTAGTCTCCTTTCTGCAGCTGCCAAAGCACAGTTGTCCAGCCAGAAAAATCAGAGCCAACCCAGAGCTGTAGAAACAAGTGCCGTTCCTCTCCCGGTCTTGGACAAAGAAGAGCAGTCCAAGGTATTAATTAGCACTTTAAACAGTAGCCTAAATACTCATACAGCTCCAACCCAGTCTCTGATGGCTTTCTTGCTTCCTCATTCCCCCTCTCATCCTGTGTCCAACCCTGCTCAGTGTGATAAATCCTTACGCCGCAAACGCCAGCGTCGCTCACCCACTGTTCTTAGCATGCTCAAAGAATCACAGTTAAATCGAACTGTGGGAGACCTGTCTGTGCCCTCCCCTATTGCCCCGCCCCCCTCTATATCATCCTCTAGCTCTTCACCTCCTGTCCCTTACTCTGAAAACCAGTTCCAGCCTGCACGCTTGTCTGGTGCGCCACCTCCTACTGCTTCGGTGCCTAATAGTACACTAAGGCAAATGGATTTGGAGGATGCAAAGAGGATGGCTCTTTTAAATTCCCTTTCACTTTCCACACCTCCTGCTTCATCTCAGCCCTTGTCTGCCTTGCTTCAGCTCCTTAGTATGCAGAGCGCTCAGAACAACACTCCACCAACAATATCACCCAGCAGGCACATAATTGTACCCTCTTCACCCCCATTGTTATCCTCTCAAATGCCTCATTATGACAGCCAGCTTGGAACACAAACACACATCCACATAAAACAGCCTCAGCCCCAAAACCAGGTACCTGCCATGGATTCTGTTACACAACTGGAATCTGCTCAGTCCCATTCTCCAGTGTGTGAAGACACAGAAGGGGTTGCTGTAAACCTTAAAACAACAGCAAGTAATGCAGTTTTGAACTTAAGCCTGCCTCACACTAGCACCAGTGCAGTACATGAGCCTTCCTTTAGCAGTCAAACCCTTGGTGTGATGGGCCAGTTGTCTTCACCCTCCTGCCTGACTGATTCCACAATGTTGGAGAAAACCTGTCTAGGAGATATGGGACCTGATCATAACATGTACCAACCGAACCAGCCAGACCAAAACCAGGCTATAGATAGTCAGGGTAAGAGTTTATTTATATA
>JAOTRA010000012.1:4144125-4155404 GCA_026260255.1 Pseudolaguvia tuberculata | reverse complement strand
TTATGGCCAATTTAGACTCACCAATCCGCCTAATGTACATGTTTTTGGACAGTGGGAGGAAACCGGAGTACCCGGAGAAAACCCACGCAAGCGCGGGGAGAACATGCAAACTCCACACAGAAAGACCCCAGACCCGGGACCTTCTTGTTGTGAGGCGAGCGTGCTAACCACTACACCACCGTGCCGATGTGAAATATATTACACATATGTATATTCAAAAATGTGTGTGCAGTCGATCAATCCAATAATATCAGGAAAACCAGCTATAGCTGCAAATTGAGCTTTACTGTTTCGATGGACAACTGCATAGTATGGGACCCTTGAATACCTGGTGTGGCAAAATACATTGTGGTCCAATGTTTGCAACTTCACTTTATTGCCTCTGACCAACGGACTAAAACACCAAAAATTAACAGACACCAGACACAAAGTGGAAGAACGCACATCTTGTGTTAATTTCACCGTTATCAACGTAAGTTTTTGTGTGTACTCAGAATTAATACATAAGACCCCTGGTATTAAAATTTGTAATAAAAGAGAATGCTGATTAACATACCTGCTTATCTAATCCAGAACCTATAGCAGTTTCCAGGTCTGCCAGCCTCCTCTCTAGCTCTGATACCTACAAAGACAAGAAAAAAATAATTACTTAAGCAATGTCTTTGTATTTGTCCAAAATTGCAACCCCCAATGAAAATCTCAACATCTTCAACTCTTCCACCCCCAGCCCCGCCTCCTGTCTTTGACAACGCCACTGTCTCTAAACCGTACAACATTGCTCGCCTCACTACAGTCCTATAAACTTTCCCTTCACTCTTGTGGAAACTCGTCTATCACAAATCACTCCTGCCACTCTTCTCCACCCTGCCTGAACTCTTTTCTTCACTTCTCTAACGCACTTTCCATTACTTGGCACTGTTGACTATTCATCTCTCCAATTGTTTTATGGAAGTGTACACTGTATGCATACTTTACAATATAGTATGAAGGGGTGCAATTTCGGAGCCTTTGTTCCAAGTGGAGCCTAGGAGAATTTTTTTTTATTAAAATGCAACATACCTTGGCAGACTCTGTGAACCTCTCATTCTCAGGCCGGCTGTGGAGTTCGTACAGCACAACTCCATCTGGGGCTTTGGTTGATGCAGATTTTCCTTCTCCCCCTGTACTGCTACGCACACCGCGTGCCACCTCCAGCTGATTCATCAACCGTCTAGCACACACACACCAATATTCTACTACTCTTTTGTTAAAATTGTTAAGATATTTTCAAATGTTAATTCTGTACCAATAACTAAAAAAACAACAACAAAGATTTAATCCACCCAAAACCTCCGTTCCTTACTTAGCAAGAGCTCCGTCTGGGTCAGCCAAGTTGATGTGGGCGTTTGGGCCCAGCAATGAGTCCAGATGTGCTGAGACCAGCTGCTGTTTGAGCTGGGCTGCTGCCTGAGCCAGAACCACTGGTGTTAGGCGCTCTTCTGCACTGCTCTCTTTAGCATTGGCCTGGGAAAAATAAAAACACATTCAAACATGCTGTTTTGATCAGTTTGGGGTCAAGGCATTAAAAAAAAAGACATTTAGTGCACCTTTAATGAACAGTCTAGTCACATGCCTTAATAGCTACTGTTTAATTTTCTGGGTGCCTAAATACCTTTCTAGTCATAGAGCAGTGGTCCCCAACCCTGGAGCCGTGGACCGGTTTGTTTTATTTATTATCTGAGTGAGAATGATTTTTTATTTTGAAATGAAATATTGAATACTGAAGAGACAGAAAAGTCTATGACTCCCAAGAAAAAGAAAGCTTTTAACAGACAATATCAGAAGTCGGACTTGTCTTGGATTATTGGTGATTCAGACACCAAAACCAGCTCTATATAATATGCGGCGACCGGATAGCTAATGAGGCAATGAAGCCTTGTTACTTGGAACTTTTATGTTTTGTTATTTACAATATAAACAATGCACGTACAACAACCCCAGGAGAAAAGTCGGACATATGTTACAGTGAGTTGAGTTGAAGATAAAAGATGTTTACCAACACCAGGCTAATTCATGTCAGAATTTTTTGTTATGTGTGAACTATTACTTTTAAAGCTGAAAAGAACCTGTAGCTCAATGTTTACTTTGGTAACAATTGAACCTTTTATTCAAACTTTTGTGTTTGCGGGTTGGGGGGTCACGTGACACTTTTCAGTATCATGCGTTTAATTAAGGTTTTTTTCCTAATTCACGGTCAAAGGAGACAATTCCACTTTAAATACAAAATCCACTAATTCAAAATATTTAAGATTGATTAAAAATGCCTTGACCTGTAAGTCCAACTGCACATTTGCATAGCCTAGAACCTACTCAACAGACAACGTTTCTTCTCGCTTTCAGCAGAATAGAAATGCTAACGATTAGGATGAAGTGTGTTTCTGAGACCAAGACCATTTAAGTACCAAAGTATTCAGATGATTTAAAATGTGGCTTCAGGCATTTTGTTGAAGTTATTAATCGTATACTTTACCATTAAAGCATCTGATTTCAATGAGTTTTAAATTTTTATTGTTTATGTTAAGGATAAAAGTGTAACTGATCCTCAGTGATCTGCCCTGACCTGAATGTGTTCCACTTCTGCTGTGAGTTCCTGAATCTCATTAACAAGCCGCTGGTACTTCTGCTGGGGAGTCTCTTTAACCGCACAGCCTTCACCAAGCTAGACAGCGAGAAAACATGAAGAAACTTGTTAAATCAAACGCATCGGCTGGTAATAATAACTAATAGTAATAGAGGTCCTGAGGAAGCACTCACAAGCTCATAGTCTCCGGATTCATAGCCGACTCTGCGACTCTTGCTGATGCGATCTGAGAAATCTGAAAAACAGGGAGAAAAAGAACATGTGCATGACCAGTTCATAGAACACTTCAGAAAAGTCGGCAGTCGCTGTACGCACCCAGGCCCTTTGTGCTGACACGCTTGTCTTTGAACTTGTCATAAGCCGCGTTGGGATTGACAACGATCCGCTCCACACTGTCACTGCACAGCTCTTCCTGTTAGATGGAGGAGGCAAACATGTTGATAGCTGTTTTACAGACAGACCCTTCTGATGTTGCTTTTTACACCCAAGATTAAAATGGCAAATAAAGCAATAGCACCTGTTGGCAATTACAACTAGCATTTAAATAAAAATGTACATGCTAAATGTTCTTGTAATGTTTAATATTTAGTTTTAAAGCATACACTGGCTAATTTAAGGTTCAGATAAGATTCTAACACAAGCAATTTGCTTTTAAAGTCAGATGTAAAAAGCTTATAACTTACAGGCTATAAAAACAATTTGTACATGCAATATAAAAAAGAAAAAAAAACGCAACAAGATCATTGTGCTTGCTCATTTGTTAATATTTAAGAAATCATACAAAATTGGTGTGTACTTGGCTTGTGAGATAATGATTATTTTTCCTCTCCGCTTTGCATCTTTTTAAAGGTTAATGATAAATAATAAAAATAACCAGGATGGTGAACTTTAAGCCATGCAAGAAATGCAGACAGGTTATGAACACAAACTAATCTCTTGAGAGACATACTTTGTTATAAACTTTTGGAAAAATTATTGTTGAATGTTGTCACCATAGTCTATAGTTTTTTGATTTTGCACTATATTTCAGTAAGGTATTCAATCATTTTATAAAATAATTTTATTACAAATAAATGTAAATTTATACAAATGGGCCATTTCTCAATTTACTAAAGATAAATTAATGTTTTAGATACACTGTAAGTGATCATTTTGATAATCTATTCTACAATCAACATCACTGTTTATTATAAACGGATGACATCATGAAATCCCACTAGCCTTGTGTACACTAATCATTAGGATTACAAAAAAAAGGTAATTAGTTTGCCATGTTAAAAACAGTAATTACATAGTATTGATTTGTTAATTAATTTCTAATTTATATGCATTTACGCACACACGCACGCACGCGAAATATGAGCAAAATACAAAACTGGATTCTTGTATTTAATCAGCTGTACTTAGTTAAAAGTTATATGCCAGATGTTTTTACTAAGTCCAGTTTTATATATTTGCTAAAGAAAGCAAACAAAAAAAAGCATCTACACTTTGGTTGGCTCTAAAATAAATCACTAGGTTTATGTTACTTGGGTTTTGGCTTTGCTTTCAGTCTGCCTTACAGTAAGACAGCAATTATACTCTAAGCTACCTATTTAGTACTTGAACAGAATTATATTCACAAGATGCAGCACAACAAGGCAACAAACTCTCAGTCACACACAAAATTCACTTTAAACAGACAGGGGGGATGATTCTGATTACATGGGAGAAGTGATGTTAGATGGTAAAGTGAAATCACATAAGCGCTTACCAGCTCCTTGGGTTCCCAAAGAGAGTTAGAAGGGAAAGAAAGAAAAGACAGAAGAGTGGCAAAGAGAGAGAGAGAGAGAGTGAGAGAGAGAGAGAGAGAGAGAGAGAGCAAGAGAGACATATTAATGTGGTTATCACATGACATGCACAACAGGAGCTGGTGGCAAAATAAAAGGGCTGGTTGTTGCAAGCACGTTGTGTGTCCATCCAATCAGCCTCTTGTTTTCTACCCATCAATGCAATAAGAAACATCTCTATGTTTTTGCTACAATATAAGACAACATTACAAGTCGTACACTGGACTGAGTTAGAGTGGAAAGACAGGGGTCTCATGTCATGGTTGATGTAGGTTAGGTGAAAAGTGCTTCAGACTGTGCTTTCTGCTAGGTCTAAAAGTCATCATGTCCTTCACATTTGAGAAACAGCTGGTATTCCACACACAATATAGGTACACAGGCACTTAAATTATGTTATTCGAATGAGTGCTCATTTATATACACCATTGGGGGTTACTACAGAATATTATATTCAATATGTGATCATAACTAATTGAAATCGAAACTAGTGTTGCTAATGTTTGCAAAGCCTTTTGCAGATATAAACTTAAATTAATAGCTGAGACACTCTAAAGAAGTATGTTTAATAAGTGGAAAATAGGTTTTTCCACCCAATTGGCTGACAAACATTTAACATTCATTAGGTTTAAAATAAATGCGATTCATGATGATGCAACACGCAAGTTAAATGTGAAACAAAAGAGAGCGCTTGGAAAATCCTTCCAGCCTGCTTTACTACACACATCACCTCGAACAGTTTACTTTCTGACAGTAAAAGTCATTACAAAGTGGAATTAATCAGCATGCATGGATAATTTTTTGACAAGACAAGATATAATACAAATCCTTTGTAGTCATATCTGATCTACAGTAAAGATACAGTGACATGCTAATAGACTGTACAAAGAAAACATTGTTTTAAAGCCATTTAAAGATAGAACACAGCTGATTTTAAATACAACTGTCCTTTTATGCAAGCGTTTGTCTTAGACCACCTTGCTGCTTGCTAGGCATCCAAAACATTTGATCCTTAGGACACTCACTTTCCTGTTTAAAAATCATTTGCATACATCAATTGTGTAATGAAATTACCATATTTTCTGGACAATAGAGTGCAACCTGTATATAAGCCGCATCCGCTCGATTAAAAAAAAAATAATAATAACAATAATTAAAAAAAAAAAGATATACAAGCCGCACCGGGCTATAAGCCGCAGATAGCTATGTTGAAAAATGAGATATTTACTGCATGTACAGAAGGATTTTGTACTGAAAATGTACATGTATTTACCGGAATAGATTCTTTCCGAACAGTGTTTAACACGGCAGCAACTTTGCTGATTAAAACGGAACCAAGACAAAATAACCGTTTTTTATTTACCGATTCACTTTAATCATCTTCACTGAAACTAATGAAGTCGTCTTCTTCAGTGTCGGAGTTGAACGGCTTCAGAAGCGTTTCGTCACATCTGTCTCCATCAGTCAGAACCGGATTCTTTTCGTATGCGGGCGCTTTTTGTGAAAGACTTCTCACCACTTGTAACTTCTTCGTGTGGTTTCCATGATAATTTAAAAATAATTACCAGTTAATAATTTGTCGTGCGTGTTCTATCTGCTAAAGAAAAAGTAGCGTAGTCTATCTTATTTTTGATTCTAATTCCGGTTAGAGCGCCCCTAGCGGTGGAAGAAAAATCCCCAGAATAGCCGCACCTTTGTATAAGCTGCATGGTTCAAAATCTAGGAATAAAGGCTTATAGTCCAGAAAATAAGGTATATAATTACATATTTTGATGAAAATATTTAATGTAATTCGTCATTTTGTTGAAAATGTTAATTACAATCCCAGAGACAAGTATTTTGCCAGTGTTCTCAGTTAAGATGTTTCTCAGAGTACAAATATAGGCTCACGTTGGGTCAATCATATTAACACACAATAACCCCTAATACTTTCGTCAGTCTTAAAAAAATTAAGCATTTTGTGAGATGTTTTGATAATTTAGAGCCACCATGCAATTGAAAGACAAAATCATTCATGTCACAACAACGAATATTTTTTATTACAATTTATTTATTTTCTTTACCATTTTTAGCTGATGTATTGCAATAGGATAAAAAGGATGCAATTTTTGTCTCTTTATACAAAATACAAAATAAACCTCCCTGCTTTAAGTCCCCATTTGTTTAGATTAAGTTTTAGGAAACATACCTTCTCTGTATGCAAGATTTGTGTGTGGAAAAGGTTTACTAACTTTGTCACTTTCTGCAATGCTATTTATTCAGAATTTTTTTTTAACTTGATCAAGTTAAAAAAAGATTTTGCATCTGATTGTGTAAAAGTATGTGATTGTATTCCAAATGTAACTTTTAATGGCATTTTAAAAATATAAATATATGCATCAAGTCACCTACATAAATAGCGTGACATGAATAGACCTAAAGGTAGAGGGTTGGAAGGAAAACACTGCAGCTGCTAGAGTTTAATTGCAATTGCCATAAACAGCAAAGTCTCACAGTGAAGCAGAAACGATAGAACAATTCAAACAAGACAAAGGAAAATTAGCAGGAGATAAATGTTAAAACATTGGAAAACAGCTCTATTCTGACAGACCTGACAAAGGCTTTATAAAGACAAAATATGAAAAAGCTGGACTACAGTTAATGACAGAGAAAGGGGAAAGAGAGAGAGAAAGGAAAAGATGGAGAAAGACAGATAGAGAATTGAGACTTCCTAATCATTCAATTACAAATCTTTTTTTTTTTTTTTATATAGTAACTTTTATCTATTTTTATCCACCTGATCAGTTAAGGGCTTTACTCAGAGGTCCAGAAATAACAGCTTGGTGGTGCTGAGAATTAACTGTTCATCTTCCATTGAGCAGTCCAAAACCAAGTCACTTGTGTGTTTAAAGCACACAAACAAAAACAAGAACTATGTCCCTTCTAAAAATGCAGTGTGAGGTGTTTGGAACAACTCACCGACTCAAATTGTGCCTGATCGTCCTCGGGCAGGTCGCTGGTCTCGTACACATCCGGCTCATTAGAGGCCTGCAGACACAAGAGCACAGTCTGTTCAAACCCTCCTTGTTCTTCCTCAAGTTAAACACTGTGTCTGACGTGTTGCATACAAACGGCAACAAAAGTAGAACGAAAAGTAAATGATTGTAGATTTAAAAAGGTGATTTTTTTTACTTTTAGTAGTTTACATGATGAAACATTTTTCGCCTTTTCTTTGATTAAGTTTGTGGTTAATTTTAGTTATCTGATATTTTCAAAGGAATTTCTGAAATAAATTAAAAAAAAAAAGTATCAATATGCCCCCACGACCCAGTCCCGGATAAGCGGTCAAAAAATGATGATGATGATGATGATGATGATATTGCTATTTAATTATCTAGTTTTACAAGGATTAGAAATGAGTTTATTAGAGTGACAGCGCATGTAGGATGTTTTGGAGATGCTGAAATGCTGAAGATGGAAGTGCCCGGCAGGAGGAAAAGAGGAAGATTATGGATGTGGTGAGGGAAGATATGCAGGTAGTTGGGGGGGAAAGAGGCAGATGTAGAGAACAGTGTAGTGTGGAGAAGAGTGAGCCGCTATGGCGACCCCTAACGGGAGCAGCCGAAAGGAGAAGAACAACAAGATAGTTTTACCCTAATAAAATTGTTTACTTCATTGCATTTCAATTTGAATGTATGTATGTATTATTCTTTATTTATTTATTTGATTTCCTATCAGTATTTTATTATTCTGAATAAATCTGTTACTCCTAAAAATATGTCTGAAACTGACTGTACTTTACAAACTGGTAGCCGACGCCCTTTACAGACGAGACAATCCTACAAAATAGATATTTAAAAACCTCGGCCAACAACTTTACTTGTTTTTACAACGAAATAAACACTGAAACATTTTGCTATTTTTACGTAACTGTTATTGTCAGTCCTGACGAGATTATTTCCATCAAGCTAGTGCAACAAAACAAAGCTAAAACGGATCTTCATGCTAGCTAGCTAAAATGCTACATCAACCGTCGCTGGATGCTAAACGTTTATAACGTTTAATATTACGTATTTAAAGGTGTTTTAATAAATTATTACTTTAATAAATACTATAATCAAATCCATAAATTTTCTGGTTAACCATATAGTTTAGCTAACAGCTGATGAGAATTTAATAATGGATGATAGCCGGCTTTTTGGGTGAAGTATTGGTCAGTTTATTTTGTTGATATTATAAGGAGTTTGTCAAAGAATTAAAAAAACAAAAAACATAATTGAATATTGTTAAAGCGCATTTGGTTTGGAAAAAGGAAGAAACTGCTAATTGTGTAATATTAATGTTATTAGCGCTAGAAGCTCGATAGCTAAACGGACTAAGAGTAGACTGTAGCTGACTAGCCTTTCTGTCTGTAACGTTAGCTAGCATACAGGATGTAATGAAACTCACGATGCCCGGAAGGTTGGCGTACTTCGGATCAGCCATTGCCACAAAGATATATAGAAGACACAATTCTACCAAATATCTGTTATTCTTATCTGTTACACAATTTCCAGTGTGAAGGGAAACGAAAGAGCACGTCGGTGACTGGCAAGCTGCTGACAACAGAACAAACGTCAGGCGTGAACTAAGCGATAGGGTTGCCAGGTATGTGCAAAAAGAAAGAAGCAACGCAAATAAATAAAACTTAATGTTAAGCCAGGTCCAAAATTTTGCTCTGGTCTGTTTATAAATAAAAACAATAAATTACAGAGCTAACAAAATAAGTCGACTGACGCATATAAATGTTCATTCAGGTAAAATGTACAAACTTGGATACATCCACACAGACAGACAAATAGTATAATACATACTATTTGTTTAAAAGATCGGTTGGATAAAGTGGGGTTTTCACTTTAACCAGACTTATTAAATAAACGAAAGGCAACAATGGACCTCGTCGATCTCGCGAGAAAAGCTTTCCAGCGATAAACGTGAACTCGGTCTAAGATTCATCTCATTCATTCATCTTCTTACCCGCTTATTCCCGAATCCGGGGTCATGGGGGTCTGCTGCGCCTATCCCAGCGCACATAGGGCGAGAGTCGAGGGTACACCCTGGACGGGTCGCCAGTCCATCTCAGGGCAACACACAGACAAACAACCATTCACACACACATTCACTCCTATGGACAATTTAGAATCACTAATCTGCTGGACTGTGGGAGGAATCCGGAGTACCCGGAGGAAACCCACGAAAGCGAACCCGGGACCTTGTTGTTGTGAGGCGACTGTGCTATCCCCTACGACACCGCGCCGCCCATTTAAAATTCATCTCGACCTATCTCAATCAAGAGTATTGAATAATTTGCTTTACGTCATATTTTGTACTCCGGAACACTAATTCATCTTCTTACTTCTTTATTCCTTAATTCGTGGTCACGGGGGTTTGCTGGAGCTAATCCCCGTACACATAGGGCGAGAGGCAGGGGTACACCCTGGACAGTTCGCCAGTCCATTGCAGGGCCACACATAGACAAACAACCACTCATACTCATTCACTCCTTTAGTCAATTTTTGACGGTGGGAAGAAACCGGAGTACCGGGAGGAAACCCACGCAACCGCTGGGAGGACATGCAAAAGGATCGAGCCCGGGACCTTCTTGTTGTGAGGCGCAACAAGAACATATGAAACACGTGGTTTTTTTCTTTTAATAAACTTATATGGAGATGCGTTTTTCTATGTAAAACTTTCTACAAATATGTATCCAACAATAGGGGGTGCTGTAGGCTTTTGTTATAATTGTGTAGGTTAACATTGTAAAGTAAGTTATTATACTGTATATTGTTGGTCCTGATGCAAGAATCATAGCTTAAACCACGCCCCTTTCTATTCCGAGACTGTGTCGAGGACGCAGCAACGTACTGCACACCTGCTTTCCCTGGTTGCGCATGGAGAAGGCAAATAAATAAAACTGTCAGGAATTTTCAATATTAAAAATACATGATGGTAAATCAGATAAATTATTTTTGAGAAAGAGATAGTAACTGCTGTCCTTCCGCGCCTGTAACGCACCGAGAGTGCGCGAAGAATACCATCAGCTTTTAAAATACTTTGCAAATCACATAATGGCTGAAGTCGACGCAGAATGCAACATCAAGGTGCTGTGCCGTTTTCGCCCATTAAATCAGTATGAAATCCTCCGAGGAGACGCATTTCTTCCTGTGTTTCAGGAGGATGATACTGTTCTCATCGGGGTAAGTTCAGTATCATTTTTCGTTTTTCGCATTACAAATACAACTTTATTTTAAGAGTGACGCATGAGTCATATTTATTCCTTAACATTTTTTCTTTACTTGCAACCTGTAATAAACTTACAAATCTATATATAAAAAATGTTATATTAAATGCTATTTATTCAAAGATGTGTCATAGTTATTGTCTAATCTGCAAAATAAACTTATTATATATACACAGCTGACCATGACAAATGAGACTACAAAAACAAGTCTTAGAGATGAAATGGATTAAAATGCCTATACATATCCCTATACAAAATGTGTCAATGTGTCTAAAGATAATTGAATTTGGCTTAGAAAATGTCTGAAAAGTGGTGCTTTCCCTGGAGAATACAGGTATGCATACAATATACTTTGCATAGGATTTATCTTGCACGGTTAGTAACCAATTCTTGCATCTCACAAGCAATTCAAAGTCACATAAGTTAATTCATAGTTTAATAATAAATATTAAACAAACACAATTGTGAGTATTGCTAAATTTTGACTAAAGAGACAAACAAACAGACACACACACACACACACACACACACACACACACACACACACACACACACACACACACACACACACACA
>JAOTRA010000012.1:4133457-4144025 GCA_026260255.1 Pseudolaguvia tuberculata | reverse complement strand
ATATATATACATACAATATTTATTCTGTTTTTTCTGTGTATATATGCAAGCACTCATAGAGTATATATTCATAATGACATTCCTTTTGTACAGCTGTATGTCACACTACATCACACTGTATTATACTGTATAGACCATAATACTACACCCTTGTATAACATCATACCCTTATTTATTACACTGCAACTTGTTGTAAATAAGCAATCTATCTATGCACTTCTGGTTAGATGCTAACTACATTTCACTGGCTCTGTACATGTACCTTGCACAATGACAATAAAGTTGAATCTAATCTAATCTAATTTGCTCATCAAAACTATTACAGTGCTATTTTAGTTCGCTGCCAGCAACAGTTTTAGATGTTTTTACAAGACATTGGAGGGCATTTTTCATTAGCATTGGTACAGCTGGTATAGCAGCCTGTCATGCAGTTTGTTTCCTATGGATCTAAGATTGACAAGAAGAACACAATGTGTTGCTGGCGACCTGTCCAGGGTGTACCTCTGCCACTTTCCCTATGTGCTAGGGAATAGAAGATGAATAATTAATTTAATTTAATTTAAGTTTAATTAAGTTAAAATAATAGTTACTAAAATAAAGGAGTCTTTTCACCACTCCTTTTATGGTGAAAACACATCGCACATAGGATTATGTCTTTAAATCCTTCAACACACACAAAACAAGGAGGCCTTTAAAGCACATCTTTTGCATTTAGAAATACAGTGATCCCTTGTTTTTCGCGGTTAATGGGGACCAGAACCTTCCGCAAAAGCTGAAAAAGCACGAAGTAGTATTTGCCCCTAGGAATTTTTGTGTATACGGGTACTGTACAAGAATGTTTTAAACATGTAATCCACTCGTATTCTTATTGGTCGATGCCACACCGGAAACCAATCAGGCGCCTTTATGAAAGCCTGTGGTATGTACAGTACTCTGAGTCAACTCATCTCTTTGGTTGACCTGCAGGGATCCTTCTCTCTCTCGCGCGCATCAACATGAAACAACGCTCCTTTCTACAATGTGGCTGCTGCGGAACCGACAAGCACTGAAGCTGCAAAATAAAAAACGCGAGGGAACACTGGAACAAAAAAATTAATCTTAGATTATTTAGTGATCTTTGTATTGCCTTGTTAAAGAAGATTGATAAACATTTTGATGACTGATAGGTAAACTGGCAGAGCTGCTCATGCGTACCGTCGTACTGGATTGCCAAAGAATGAGATCAGTGAACCAGAAAAAGATTAGTTCATCATCATACGTTGCATAAAACTTTTTTTTTCCAAGCGTTTTTTTTTGTTGCATAACAGTTTGAAGACTGCAACAATTCCCATTTATTATATTTAGAATCTCACACATTTTAACTGAAGATCTAATGCTAACACTAGTGACTGCAGCTTAGTGAGAGGATATTCTGTTGCACAAACTTTCTAACAAAGACAAGACTAAGAGGACAAATCTGCATTAGCATAAATGGCATGTTTATCTTTGTGTGAATTTGTTGTATGTCTTTAGGTTTGTTTTGGTCTTTACCAGAGAAACTCAAAGTTTACACAGGATCTTTTTTGCCATCAAATGTGATATTTTCATTATAGTTCTAGTCACAGAGACACCCAATGTACTGTATGTAAAACGGGTGGTGTCGCATCTCGCGTGCTTGCATTCACTGCATCATTCATTCATTCATTCATTCATTCATTCATTCATTCATACATCCATCTTCTTACCCGCTTATTCCCTAATTTGCGGTCTGCTGGGGCCTATCCCAGCTCACATAGGACGAGAGGCGGGGGTACACTCTGGATGGGTCGCCAGTCCATCTCAGAGCAACACATAGACAAACAACCATTCACACACACATTCACTCCTATAGACAATTTACAATCACCAATCCACCTAATCACCTATTTGCATGTTTTTGGACTGTGGGAGGAAACCGAAGTAACCCATGCAAGCGCGGGGAGAACATGCAAACTACGCACAGGGCAAGGAATCAAACTCGGGACCTTCTTATTATGAGGCGACCATGCTAACCACTACACCACCCTTTACTGCATCAATCAAAGATTAATTTAGCAACTAGTTATTAACCAGTGGCCTTATTTGTTCTAAAAGTCAACATAAACATTCTCTTAAAATAAATTATTTTTATACTGTATTCACTTTTTTTAAGGTGAGCAAGACCGGTGCGGAAGGGTCTGTCCTGGATGAGGCCAAAAATATTAACAAATCTCTTTCTGCACTGGGCAATGTGATAGCAGCACTGGCTGAGGGAACGGTGAGCTAAAAAATAAAAAAAGGATTGCAAAAAAAAGTCAGTCAGTCAAAAATATTGATGTGCACATTGTATATTGTGTATGTACAAAATATTTGAATCTATATATCTATTTATTGTCTGCAGAAGTCCCACATACCTTACAGGGACAGCAAAATGACTAGAATTCTCCAGGACTCATTAGGTGGAAACTGCAGGACCACCATGTTTATCTGCTGTTCACCATCATCTTACAATGAAGCAGAGACAAAATCTACACTCATGTTTGGGCAACGGTAACATTAAGTAACAAAATAGAAGAGTGTATCAAACTTGGTTAATTTTTTACTGTACAACAGAGTAGTCAAGCTGACTAAACCTTGACTCCATATTCTACTAAGATTATAATCCAATTATAGGTAGCTTCTCAATATCATACACTCTTTACCTCTCATACTTTTCTCAGTGCTAAAACCATTAAAAACACTGTATCTGTGAACCTGGAGCTGACTGCAGAACAGTACAGGAAGAAGTATGACAAAGAGAAGGAAAAGAATAGGATTCTAAAGGAAAGTGTTCACAGACTGGAGGCTGAACTCACTCGTTGGCGTATTGGTAAGGACATAAGAGGATGTTTGCTTACATCATTGAATAGGGCTTAGAACATTAGCATTTGGTCTTTATTCAAATTCTGACATTAAATGAACACTAATGAACAGTGAAAATCTAGGTAAGATGAAAGGTAAAATGACAACATGTCAATGTTTGCATTGCAGGTGAGGTTGTCCTTGAAGTGGATCAGGACAGTATGTGTGGTGTGGAATCTGATCAAAGTGAGGCTGCTGCCTTAGGCCCATTATCAGCCCCCCTGTTTGTTACAGAGGAGAAGCTATGCCTACTTTATAAACAGCTAGATGAAAAGGTAGGTATGGTAAAGTTCTTAAAGGGGTCATTGTTCTTAAAGGGGTCATAGATTTAAATCTAATTTAAATCATTGTTATGTCTATCCCTGTGACATGAAACAGACCAAGGACGCTCACACAATACAATTTTATGCATTTTGTGGTTTTTTATACTCTCTATACATTTAGGAATTTGTTTTCTGATGTCAGTAGTGGCATGTATGGAGTTGCCAGTCTGTGGATTACTATATATACACACAGCACTTTACTTAACATTTTGCCCCTAACCCTCTTCTGAATTGCAGGATAATGAGATCAACTTGCAGAGTCAACTGGTGGAAAAACTGAAGAAGCAGATATGGGATCAGGAACAGGTAGAGGGCATTGTTGTTTGTTTTTAGATATTTATAATGCTTCCTTCTTCTTAAAACGTTTTTAAAATGATGTTTGAAGAGAAGTTACGTTAACTATTTGTTTACAACCAGAATTATTATCCTTGGCTCATTTCATTATTAGATATTGAAATATGAATAAGGTAAATCACAGATAATAACCCTAATTAATATCTATATTGCTTGCAAATTATTTAAAGTAAGCACGCTTAAGTGTATTTCCATAAATTGTTATGGCTGTGTTGATTAAAAATTCAGTAATGCAGTGGGCCAATATGAACATTGATGCGGTAACAGGAACATTGTTACCTATAAATATGCTATTTTAATTGTGTCTATTGCTCTTATCATTGCATGTTCGTACACAATGATGCTTGCCTGTAGTTTTTGGCATCATCACGTGCGGACAACAACCAAATACGGTGTGAGATGGGCCACCTTCAAGCACACAGCGAGAGTGCTAAAGCTGAAGTTAAGGAGGTTTTGCAGGCTCTTGAAGAACTAGCACTGAGTTATGACCAGAAGAGTCATGAGGTGGAAAACAAGAGAATGGAGAGCAAATTGCTCACCCGTGAGCTTGCACAGAAAATGGTGAACCCTATCTTTTATTACTGTTTTATTTACAGTTTGATAAATATATCTTTGGAAAAAATGTATTGTTTTAACATGGTTAGGCGTAATTTACACTTCAGACAGATTTGATGTGCTTGGAGACCGAATTCTCACAGCTGCAGGAAATGAACAGACATCAGCGGAAATGCATTACTGATGTTCTAAATACTCTGCTTAAGGATTTAAGTGAATTCAGCAATATCTTGGGCAGTGGAGAATTCAGACTGGTGTGTAAATATATTGTTTTTTATTATTTTATTGTGGGAAAATGTACAAAATCAGAAGGGGATCAAATACCATCCCCTCCAATCACTGTATATCTAACAGTTTACTGCACACATGTTCCATGTTTGACATCCCCTTATTTGACTGTAAACTTTTTCTTTCCATAGCCACAAGATCTCTCTAGAGTGTTAGAGGGAGACTATGCCATGGTGTGCATTTATGTTAGAAAAGTAAAATCAGAGTTGAAATCCCTGGTAAACCGCTGCAGGCAGCTAGAAAACCTTCAAACAGACAGTCAGCGTAAAATGGAAGAAACTGGAAAAGAACTGTCATCTTGCCAACTGCTCATATCACAAGTGAGGAGACATAAATGCACGTACACATCCATTTACTTTCTACTTTCTACAATATTTGTGCTACTCACTGTTTTTGTAAATGTGTAGCATGAAGCAAAGATCCGCTCTCTAACTGAGTACACAAAGAATATGGACCTGAAGAAGTGTCAGTTGGAGGAGAACTGTGGCTGTCTTGTGACTGAAATTGCAAGATTACAGAATGCAGGCAAGTCTGTCTAAACACTAGCTAGTTAATGCCCACACAGAGTAGTGCACACTAGCAGTGGTTAAGCAGGTGTAATTCCACACTGTAAACCGTATGTGGCTCAGAAGGTTTGCCATGGCAACGGTAGCTAAAAACACTTTAAAATGCTTTTTTATTTACAGAGAATCTTCATGAAAACCAACAAGACCACAAGGAGTCTGGAAATCCTAAGGTTAACACGATTATTTGTATATACCTCTATAAATTATTTACTAATACTGTAACGACACCGTAAGCACAGAGAAGAGAGCTGGATCCATGATGCAGTGAAGGGTGATATTTTAATAAAGTGAGGGGTGCAGATTTATATAAAGTGAGAACACGCAGCGAAAACAAACAAAACACGGGAACAAGACGAAGGCGAGTAAACACGGAGACACAAGAAATAAACACGAGAATATATATACAAATAATTAATCATTCTAAAGTTTCGAAAAGTCCAATTAGTCCTGAAACTTAAACAAGGCATGCTTTACTTTGTCAAAAACCCACATCTGTGCTTGCTAGCACGTGACCTTAAATAATACGTCATCGCCCTGGCAACGCAGTTGCCAGGACAACGACGCCAAACATGTCCGTGCTGGTGTGACAGCTAGCGCAACGTGGGGGCGGAGCCTCGTCAGTCTATGCGGCCTGTGGGCGGAGCCTTGCCCGCTGCTGCCACGCGAGGGGGGGGCCCCGTTCGTAACCTTACAAATACTTATGTGTCAAAGTGCTAAACTGTCATGTCAACATTGTAATACCACAATTGATTCGATTGTACTCCTTATCTTGATAAAATATTGTTTTAAAAAATATTTTTGTGAAACAGGAGCAAGTCTTGAGTAATCTCGAATCACAACGCAAACAAATTGGACGCCTACGTGATGATGTCAACAACAAGCAGAAGAAAATTGACAAGCTCACAGAGTCAGTGATAATAATATTATTTAATAATGTTTTACATCTTATGTCCTTTGATCTGTTTTCCCACTGTACTTTTATTATCTTCATTTTTATAGTGACAATCAGAGAATGGTAATTGAATTGCAACAGTTACGCACAGAGTTTGTTGAACTGAACAGTCAACATTGTGAAAAGAGTGCAGAGCTGGAAGAGCTCAAGTGAGTTTCATATACTTCTTCTTCTCCTTTTGGCTGCTCCCGTTAGGGGTCGCCACAGCGGATCACTCTTCTCCAAACTACCCTGTCTTCTACATCTGCCTCTTTCACCCCAACATCCATAAACATCCTTTTTGGTATTTTTCTTTTCCTAGCACCTCCATCCTCAGCATTCTCCTACCAATATACTGTCCCTCCTCTGAACATGTCGAAACCATCTCAACCTAGCCTCTCTCACCTTGTCTCCAAAACATCCTACATGCGCCGTGTCTCTAATAAACACATTTCTAATTCTGTCTATTCTGTCTATCCAATGAAAATCTCAGCATCTTCAACTCCCAGCTCCATCTCCTGTGTTTTTGACAATGCCACTGTCTCTAAACTGTACAACATTGCTGGTCTCACTACAGTCCTATAAACTTTCCCTTTCACTGTTGCCAAAACTCATCTATCACAAATCACTCCTACCACTCTTCTCCAGCCGCTCCACCCTGCTTGAACTCTTTTCTTCACTTTTCTAACGCACTCTCCATTACTTTGCACTGTTGACTGCAGGTACTTAAACTCTTCCACCTTCACTACCACTTCTTCCTGCAACCTCACCACTCCATTGCCTTCCCTCTCATTGACCTTTGGCATAGGGTGTCCTGATGCCATGTGTACTGATGGAAATTCTTATGCTCAAACATGGTGTTTGTTATGGACAAAACTCTGACTAGCACAGAAGTCTAACAACAGAATACTGAGTTCAGATTGAGGGAGGCATTCCTCCTCCTTAATACTCCCTCCAGGTATCACTGTCATTGCCCATGTTTGCGTTGAAGTCTCCCAGTAGAACGACATAGTCCCCAGTCGGAGTGCTTTTCAGCACCCTCCCAAAGACTCCAAGAAGGCTGGGTATTCTGCAATGCCATTTGGTCCATAGGCACAAACAACAGTGAGAGTCCCATCCCCGACCCGAAGACACAGAGAAGCAACCTTCTCATTCACTAGGATGAACCAACACATTCTGGCTAAGCATGCCCACACCAGCTAGCCGCCTCTCACGTCGGGCAACTCAAAAGTAATGGAGAGTCCAGCATTTCTCTTAAAAAGTTGAGTTTGGAACACCAAATAAGCAAAAAATATTCATTAATCTTTTAACTCGCTTATAGCCACACATAGATTAACAACCACTCGTACCCGCCCCTGCCTATGAGTAATTTAGAAATCAAATCACCAATAACCAATCAACCTTATGTTTTTGGACTGTGGGGGGAAACCAGGGTACCCAGAGAAAATCCTCAGAAGCGCAAAGAAAACATGCAAACTCAGCACAGAAAGTCCCTTTGCTATGCCACCATGCAGCCCCAGCAAAAGTATTCATACATACAGTTTTTATATATTTACATATCTGAAAAGCATTCCCTCCAACTAAAAATCTGTCTTAGAATGCTTCTTCCTCCTCCTTGAGCTTTGGGTTGTAATTGGTTTGTGTAAGAATAGGTGGAAATTTTATGTCATTTGGTTCTCCAAGGCATTTCTTTAAATTGAAATTGAATTACTTCATTGCAGTTTCTGGCTCTGGTTCTATTTTTTATTACAAAAGGGGGTATTGTGTGGGAGGCTGTGTTTGGCCGTTGTTCATTCTGATGTTTCAGGTGCAGCGCTGCTTCTTTTCTTAGCCCTTTTCCAGGCTCATTTCTAGTTGCTCCCTCAATATCCTCTTAGATATGTCTAGGTACAGGCACTTGTTTGCAGTGCATGATGTAAATCTAAGTGGCCCTTTAACCTTCACTGCAGTGGGCATTGTGCAGAGAATCTGGAATGGCCCTTCTCCACCAAATTTGATTTCAAGCTTTTCCTCAATTATTCCTTCATTAAAACCACTTACCTTGTACAACACTCCTTCTGTTGGTTGTTGTAAACAGCTCCAAGCCTGTTGGTCAATACGAGAACAGATGAATGCAATAATTCAACATTGTATTTTCAACATTGTTGGTAGTTAGGACTGATCTTGGAGGCCTTGTCCCACTGTTGAGGTTCCTGCCAAATTACAAATGGACTTGGTTGCAATAGGGAGTGCATTGATGCAAGGCAGCCCTGTCTTAGCAGAACATTCAGCCAATTTGTTTTTGAATGCCCTGTTCTCCCTCTCTGCCACTGTCCCTCTTGGATGAATTATATGCACTGTTTGAGATCAAATCATAGATTTATTTAATTTGTATAAGGAATTTCTGTAACATTAGGAAGTAATGTGCACAAGTGGGCAGTCATATAAGTTCCCTCCGTCAGGGGTTAAATAAATGTGCAAAAAATGTGTACAATCAATTGTCTGACTTGCTATTAGCCTCCATTTATACACAGAGCAGGCATCTCGAGTTACATTTGACAAACTGCAATTTTGGAGAACACGAAATTGTTAAACCATCAGCCTCACGTTGAACTGTAATCAACAATTTGCGTAATATCTTTCCCGTTAAATTTACCAAACAATGGTCTTGCACCAGAAAAGGATATTTAATTGTCAAATCAGAAACTACTGATGGAACTATAAGGGGAGATGATAACCTTTCTTCTACCCTGTGCCATATGGGCCGCATTCAAGTTCATTTACTCTTACAGTATCCAGTTTGTCCACAAAGGAAACATTCATTCATTTTGTGCTCTCACTGGTTGTTGGCCATGCCCTCGTACTATTTTATGGACTCTGCTGTAATGCTGAAATTGTCCATCAGATTGTACTCAGATAACATGCAGTATGCTCAATTGGGCTTTGTGTAAAGTGTTTTCACATTGGCGTTGAAAACCTCAGTCCCATGAGATACTGAGGACAAGCCTGTGTCACACCACACCACACCAAACCAAACCAACCTTTGTCATATCAATTCTTGCAGAAAATATGGTGGTGAAGGCTGCGTTCATCTTTAAAAGGTCCACCACAACTTTTTATCAGAAGACATGCAAATTTATGAAAAGTCGGTCTGAATTCTTTGCAAAATTTTCAAAACCAGAGGATCAACTCGGGGCCCAACAACTTCCCTCAGTTGAGTGGCATATTGGCTTTGAGTCTGACAAAGCCAATAGTTTGTGAACCAGGACTGGTTCGTCAGCTCCAGCATTCTCGACAATAGGAAAGTTACAAGGGGTGGTGGCGGCATAAAGTTTTCTTATTTTTTTTTCTATGCACTTCTTTACCCTATACCCAATGGTAGGGAGGTAGGGTTGTCTGCATCTGCCAGCAGCGGCTGAATCCAATTAGTCATAGTCATGGTCATTTGAATGATCATCCTCTGGGACTGGATCTTTTTAAAATTTGCTGTCGTTGTGCAAGCATTGGTGGTGGAGAGATGGGTGGAGCAGGCCGTAGTCATCTGGATTGGGCACTATCTGGATCTTGATCAATCTTCACACTGTGCTTAGAAGCAAGGGAAGCAGAGCTACAGGAAGAAACAGCAGGATAAAGGAAAGTTGCAGAATACATGGGAGGTAGACAATTTTACCAGCAGTTTGTTGTAAAACTGTTACCCAATTTAATAAAAAAATGTAATCGTTGACTTATTTTTAAATTTGTCTGTGCAGACACTGGTCAAGGAGTGTGTTCAGTCATTTTTCCCCTATAACAACGTGCAAAAACTTTCCCAGAGAGAACACATTATTAGTATACTCCAGCTTAAAGTATACAGTAGAGTTTCTCAAACCCAAAATTCACTCAAGCTTAACAGATTTTCTGACAGTCTCAGTGTTCTCAAATTAGTTCCACAGAATAATTTTTGTGGTCAGATGAAGAAACACCACCGTAATCAGACATGGAGCCAGAGGTTGGGTACCACAAAACTTTGTGGAAATTATTACCAGAACAGATTTAAAATGAGTCAGTGGCAGCAAAGTAGGGCAAAAATTGCAAAGCTTTTAATTGAGCACTCAATGATACTTCTGTCCATTAGTAAAACTTGTTAGGAGGATGACAAACTGTCTTGCTCACTCATATCACATCCTTTAGAGCAAAGGTGTCAAAGTCAAATATCGCATAAGCCAGACTTGTCCAATGTTTATTAAAACATATTGAAATGATTGCACAGCCTATTGAACTAAAAGCAACACAGTGTATATTATTTAATGATTAAATTAATAAAGCAATATTTTCTTATGGCTGTCAGTAATTTCAAGTGATTTAACAGGCAAATTGTTGCTTCCTCCAACAAACATGCAGATTAGGAGTGAATCGATTGGTGATTCCAAATTGACCATAGGAGTGAATGTGTGTGAATGGTTGTCTATGTGAGGCCCTGCGGTGGACCAGCAACCCGTTCAGGGTGTACCCGTGCCTCTCACCCTATGTGAGCTGGAATATGCTCTAGCAGACCGCCGTAACCCCGAATTGTGGAATAAGCAGGTAACATGAATGATACTTTAGTTCCCCCCCCAAATCTTCTTTGTCCTTCGGCTGCTCCCGTTCGGGGTCGCCACAGCGGATCCATGATCCGCACATTAGACTTAGCGGGGT
>JAOTRA010000012.1:4120160-4131656 GCA_026260255.1 Pseudolaguvia tuberculata | reverse complement strand
GGAAAAGGATATTGAGGCTTTTCAGGGTTACTTGCAACAGAGGATGTGGTAGTGGTTTGAGAGGTAGTTGCAGTTGGGGCAGTGGCAGGTACCTTTGGAGGAAAAGCCCAGGGATGGCCATGAGGCCTTGGTTTGTGATGGTATAGCATGTTGCCATATGGAAAATATATTGGAGGAAAAGGATATTGAGGCTTTTCAGGGTTACTTGCAACAGAGGATGTGGTAGTGGTTTGAGAGGTAGTTGCAGTTGGAGCAGTGGCAGGTACCTTTGGAGGAAAATCCCATGGATGGTCATAAGGCCTTGGTTTGTGATGGTACAGCATGGGGCGATATGGAGAATACATTGGAGGAAAAGGATATTGAGGCTTTTCAGGGCTACTTGCAGCAGAGGATGTGGCAGTGGTTTGGGCAGTAGTTGCAGTGGTGGGCACCTTTGGAGGAAAATCCCACGGCTGGCCATAGGGCCTTGGTTTTTGATTCAGCGTGGGGTAAAATGGATAATACATATGAGGAAAATATGGAATATTTACATCATCACTAGTGGAAGTGGGGGTAGGACTGATTGCGTGTGGCTGATCCGGATCACTGGCAGGCACCATTGTAGTACTTGCATCTACAGGAACAATATTCGGTTCTAAAATTTCCACATGACCATGGTGGTAAGAGTCCTGGGAATCAGGGCAGGAAAGTATAAGTTCCTCATCACCATACAGTACAGATAGAAACTTTTCATCTCCCTGTGGGGGATAAATATTCTTAGAGGATGTAGACAATTTTATACAGAAAATGTTAAGGTCCATTTTAAAGTGTACCTTAAATTGCCAGCAGCTGCTTTGGTAAGGAGCAGTGATCACCATTCCATCAGTCTCAGATGCTGTAGTGATGCCACATTTTTTGCTTGCTGGTATAAAGGGGTTCCATTTGCCATTCACTGGATAGACAAGTCATATGTAAAGTAATCAAAATTGATGAATGCAGTGACAACCTCAGATGCTTAAACACCCCCCATCTAAACAAAACCCACTCACCCTTTAATTTTAAACTATTTGCCGCAATGCAACCCAACTTTGTCACCATTCCGGTTGAAAGGCAGGAAACATTAGGAGTAGAGACAGCCACAGGACAAGACATGTTGATGGGTATTCCCCACAGAAGCAATGGCAAAACATAGTCATCTCCCTATAATCAAAAATTTGAAGGGATCATAACAGTTTAGTTGTTTCCTCCCCTTCTAGAAAATTAGAGTATAAACAAGCCACTTTGCCACAACTTCAGTTGAATTGCAGGTAGATGGATGTAAATTAGCTTCTACATGTGTTCCCCATCAACAATGACTGTACACGGGTTAAACGATCACAGTCCAGTACATTAAAAAGGTATTAGCTGCTTGATGCATGCGAGCCAAACTCAAACTGATCTTAAAGAAACACGGTTGACCATTTTGTATTACATGCTCCATGATTGGGACAGCTCATTCAGTGATCTGCTCATACACTTACCTGTTGAGTAACATAACAGCCATCATAACGTATGGTAAAGGCAGCATATGGGGAACCTTCAGTAATTGAGAGCCCACAGCTTTCATTTAGCTGAGTCAGTAAGATCAGATCTGAGTTTAGGGGGAGAACATTTTCCATGAACACCATTATTTAATAACATAGCTCAATTTTTATGCTAGTCATTTAAGTCTAGCATACTTCTAGATAAAGTATAAAATCACCATCAACCATGAAGCTTGGCATCCTATTTCCTTGAACACGCAAAGTCATTGAATCACCCGCACAGTACACTGTAGGATTTAATCGCCTTAGCTTTGATGCCACCAACTCTCCCCATGCTAATATGTGGAAAAACAACAATTACAAAAAGTAAACATACACACAAAAAATAAAAATGATCAGACCATCATTACCTGTTGAAGCTGGCTGATCAGACTGATATGCTTCAGAATGTTTAAGGCCATCTTGTGGATAAGTGGTATTACTTTCCCAATCTTTATTTAAGATTAGCTTTGTACCACTTCCAATATCAAACCTACCAAAATACCTGGCCACATTAGACTTTTTAGAAGTAAAAACTGTTTTTGGAAATAAGTCTAGACAAAGTGAATCCAGAGCTGCAAAAACTAACATAATATAAACAGCTTGCCACATCCTGGTGTATCAGTTTGGCTCAGAACAAGCCTACATAAAACATACAATATCAACCACCGCAAGATTGCACATTACTGAACAGGCTGTGATAAATTCATGTGCAACTATTTAAATTCTTTTTCTTGTTTGCGTGCCGGTGCTAATCAATCATAATGTCATCCAGGTTTGGCTAATTAGTGTGCTTGTGCATTGTTAATGAGATGAACAAGTGATTGTAGAAGAGTTAGCCTTAAGATTAGCAAGTTTATGACTATAGGGTGTTCAACAAGTTTCTATAAATAGGGAAACTATTTTTTTAATAAATTAAAAAATATATATATATTTTATCATATTTTCTCTACACGACTACCATTGTTTTTAAACCACATTCTGATATGTGTCCTGCTGAGGAACACATATAAGCACATTTTCAGTTTGCTTGTGATGGTGTTGTCAATACATTCCTTGAGATTTGTGGGTTTTTTTTATTTTTTATTTTTTAATTTTTTAAAATCTTTTCCTGATAAACGATAAAGATCAAGTAAGGTGAAATCTAGGGACCTGGAAGCTTATGTGAAATCCTGCCGAATAGATGCTATGTGTATAAAACATGGTAGATTGTAACATAGTAAATATGTTACATCAGGGAATAGAACAGGCTTTGAGTGTCATGACTTATATTTTAATATGACAAAATCTAAAAATGTCAAAGGTGTTTTCACTAAATATATAAATTCACTGCTTAAAACAATTAAAACACGCGATGCTGGAAGGTTGGGGGAAGTCAGGCATATCAGTCACAGGCATGAGCCACGTAATGTTATTGCAATACAGACAGTCGGAGACTAGGCTAACCAATGTTAAACTCATTTCCAGAGTAATAATATTAAGCATTCGACATTATGATGAGTAACAAAGAACTAGTAAAGAACTTTATTAAGGAATAAACGTGTTAGAGGATGAATGAATGAATGAATGAATGAATGAATGAATGAATGAATGACCAAAATACAGAACTTTCTTTCCTTCCTTGTAGAACGTACGTTGTTTTGTTTATTAACAACGTGTTGTACAATAGCTGACCCTGCGCTCTGACCCCAACTTACTAAGATGGGGATATGTGAAAATCAAGAATTTCCTTTATGGGATCAATAAAGTATATCAAAATCAAAAATCTAAATAAAAATATAGAAATGCTAGCAAGTCTGTTTGACCATGGCTACAAAGACCTATTGAGAAGCCAAAGGCTGGTGATTTTTCAGACATGTTCTGCTAAAAAAATCTATTGTAGGGAAATAAAGATGTAAAAAAAGCCTGAAAGACAACACAAGACATTTTACAAACCAGCATTATGTAATGTAGAAATATATTTCCCGAGTGAAATTCATTTTACAGAGTGTTTTTTTTTTATTTTTGTGAGCAGATATCTGAATGAGCGCCAGGAGCAGGCTAAGCAGGACATGAGAAGGTTGGAAGACACTGTTGTAAGTATTTCACATCAACCCTGAAAATGCAAATCATCCTATGATAGTAAAAACAAAGTTTTTTCCTCCCCCTTACCAAGGCATTTGAACTTCAGAGCTTACACAACCTGAAAAAGCTTTTTGTTCAAGACCTTACATTCCGGGTTAAACATGTGAGTACATTTAAATGAATGTTTCACCACTTTAATTTCCACCCACAGTTCAAAAACTGTGTTAGGTTTGAGTGTGTCTGTGTGGCAATTTTTGCCCTGTAGTCAGCTGGGATAGGCTCCGGCAAATCCCTGTTATCCCGAATTAGGGAATAAGCAGGTATAGAAGATGAATGAATGTTGATTGCACCACAAAAACCCAAGGTAAAAGTGATCATTTGCTTGTCCTTTTTTTAACAGTGCTCTGAAATGGAAAATGATGATAGGGGAAGGTTTTCTACCCAGAAGCAGAAAATTTCTTTTCTTGAGAACAACTTGGAACAACTTACAAAAGTACACAAACAGGTCAGTATACCAGAATGATCTGTATTAAACAAGACTAGAAACAATTTTAATTTTAGTTGTAATCCAAAATGATTTGGATTTTTTTGGTTTGACTCACTGTTTCTCAGCTGGTACGTGATAATGCAGATCTGCGCTGTGAACTTCCTAAACTGGAGAAACGTCTTCGCTCTACGAATGAACGTGTCCATGCACTGGAGGCAGCACTAAAAGAAGCCAAAGAGGGAGCCATGAAGGAACGATGCTGCTATCAGCAAGAAGTTGAATGTATTAGAGAGATTATGAGAACCAGGAACATCTTCCATCGCCCTAATACTGCACTGATTGGTTAGTTGATATGAACAAATCATTAATAATTCCAATATTTAAAAATGCTCAAAGAAATAGTATGGCCTATAAAAATATAGAAGCATCAGTGAATTGGTTTGAAGGAGGCTCTGGGAAGGGCGTTGGTCACTCAAGCGGTCCAGGAACCTATGGCTTAACCTGTATGATATGCGGAAGGTAGAGGAAATCCGCTATCCTGACACACCCTCATCTTACCAGGTGGTCTCTTTGGAAACACTATGTCTATTAGCCACATATTGCCATGATAAAGATTGAGCAATAGTGTTGCTCCCGCCACCTGGCAAACCTTCTCCCAAAGCACAGGCCTTTGCTCCAGCACCTTGCTCAGTTTGGGCTTCTTGGCATTCTCCTGAGCTCAGTCACAATATCAGTGGCGTGTTGCATAGGACCCCTAGTGAGTTCCTTGATACAACGTTTGAGTTAGTGACGGGTAGGAAACATCTTGCTTATGTATAGTAACCCTCGTTCCCTGATTGAGGGAATAAAGACGTTATGGCCTTATGCCACAGCATTGGACTGTCCCAGGGGAGTTGTAATTTGGCCTCGTCAGGTCAGAATGGTGATCATTTTTGTGACCAGTGTGGACAGCTTCGAAAGGTTGTAAACAGTCATATTTTGTATATTTATTTTATACAAGTGCTTGGATCATAATAACAGTAACATTTTTACACACTTTCTTTTCCTAGTCAAACCTGTTCGTCCTGGACACTACACTGCATACTCTCAAATAAACCACATGTTCAATCCGAGAATCGAATTTAGCAATTTATTGTTTCAGAGATCCGGTCAACCCAACATGAAGACTAAATCAAACTTTATGGACAAGTGAGTTACATTTATATTTATATACATGGTATCATATATATGTACATCGTTTTTTTGATTGATATGGTTTGTGTGCGTTTGCATTTTATATAGAGTCCCTAAAGACAGAGACAGCACAGCAAATGAGTTGCTAAACTGCACTCACACGCTCAAGACTGACAATGGTAAACCATTCAATGATTCGATTAGAGCTTTACTATTTAATTGGTCGTCTGTTGCGACCTAAACTATCCAATTTATAATATCGGTCTTAATTTACAGGGAATACCACAGACATCAATGACAACAGGTAGATTTTAAAAATGCATTTAATTACCTTACACAAAATATTTGCCACTGGATAGTTATATGTGATTCCAATAAAACTCTTTGATGATTGATGTCTTTCAATTCCTGCCATAGTGCGCCTTTTACTGACTATTCAGTGTGTAGCAGTGATGGACAGTGCAGCTCTTCCACTGACCAGAGCAACAACAGGTTATCCAATGAGCAAGCAACCAGCTAAAATCACATAGACAATATACCACATAAGGTACACAAAGCATACCTGAAGCACAATATTACAAATAAAATTTTAATAGTAACATTCACTAGTTAATATTCCGGTTAACCGTCATTTATACATGTTTTATTGCAATGATTGCATTAATAATGTGAATGCTTTTCTCCATCATACATAACAAGTCAGTTTGTGCATATGTGCATGTTGCCTGCAGAAGCTAGAGCTTTACATATTTTTGATGTAATATAGATTTTAAATGACAATCAGCAGATGGCGCTCTTGTGTTTTGTTCAGCTCAGCAGAAGACTGTCTATGATGTAATTGGCGTTGTACCAACCGAATTACTGAAAAGTTGGGACGTTTCTAAAATTTGAACAAAATAAAAACTAAAAGATTTTCAAATCACATGCAACAATGTTTTATTTACAACAGGACATAGATCTTCTTCTTCTCCTTTCGGCTGCTCCCGTTAGGGGTCGCCACAGAAGATCACTGTTTCCCACACTACCCTGTCCTCTACATCTGCCTCTTTTACCCCGATTTCTTCCCTCATCACATCCATAAACCTCCTCATTTTCCTCCTGCCCATCACCTCCATCCTCAGCATTCTTCTACCAATATAACAGGACATAGACAACATGAACAAATATTTGAACAAAGGAATTTTACATTTGTATACACAAAATGAGCTCATATCAAATTTAATGATGCTACAGGTCTTAAATTATTTTAAATTATTTTTTTTTATTTTAAAGATATCTGGGCAATAAGATTATAAGTTTCTGGAGTTTTCTCTTGGGATTTTGTCCTTATTCTGCTGAATCTTTTAAAATCTTTTTGCTTTTCCAGTACTGACAAGGCATCAAATTAGAAATTATTCTCATTTAGAGAATAAAATTGTACAAATTCTCTGTGTGAACATTCATTCATGCATTCGTTCATTCATTCATTCATGCATTCGTTCATTCATTCATTCATTCATTCATTCATTCATTCATTCATTCATTCCTACCCGCTTCTTCCCTAATCCGGTATCACAGGAGTCTGCTGGAGCCTATTGCAGAGCACATAGGGGGAGAGGCGGGGGGTACACCCTGAACAGATCGCCAGTCCATCGCAGGGCAACACATAGACAAACAACCATTCACATACACATTCACTCCTATGGACAATTTGGAATCACCAGTCAACATAATCTGCATGTTTTTGTACTGTGGGAGGAAACCAGAGTACCTGGAGAAAACCCACGCAAGCGCCGTGAGAACATGCCATTCATGTTATGTTCTTGTGTAAATAAAATATCGGCTCTTGTGATTTGTCTTTTAGCTTACATTTTATTTAAAAAATAAACCCGGGTTTTAGACCAAATTAAACCATTCTTTTTGTGTTTATATATGTGTTAATGAAGTATTAATGAAGTTACCTATAATAAGATGAAAAGTCAGAAACTTAGACATCCTGGAGAATGTATATCAACTTGTAGTTGCTTAATTATCAGCAGATTTATATATAGTACGTACCTTTTTGTAACTAAAATATAGTGCATGCTCTACAACATGCATCAGTATCTGATAAAATGACTTTACTCAGGAAAATGGGTCAATAAAAGTATCTCTCTACATCCTCTGCTTTCAGCTGTTATTTATGGCTTTTATTCATTTACTTTGCATTACAATTAGCACATTGTGTCTGTATGTTGTTTCCTGAATAAATCTCTCCTGTTGTGCATCTTTTGCATGTTTGTCACACTTTTAATGTTTCAGATAATCAAACAAATTGATGATGAAACAAATTAAAATTTTAGTCATAACACAAGTAAACACATCATTCAGTTTTTATTATTAAAGGAAAACAAAATCTGCATGGCCCTGTGTGAAAGTACTGTATAAAATGTTACTGTCAAAATATATAATAACTTAACAGTGGATTATCGCAGTGGTCCCCAACTATTTTATCACCTAATTTTACCTCTGTCTGTGCTAGAGGGCAGATGTACTTTTTTTGGCAGATTTATTAGCAGCTTTCTTGTAACATTGCGCCAACATACATAAATATATATGTTTGCGTGGGTTTCCTCCGGGTACTCCGGTTTTCTCCCACAGTCCAAAAACAGTTTGTTGATTCTAAATTGTCTATAGGAGTGAATGTGTGTGTGAATGGTTGTTTGTCTGTGTGTTGCCCTGAGATGGACTGGCAACCCATCCAGGGTGTACCCCCGCCTCTCGCCCTATGTGAGATGGGATAGGCGCCAGCAGCCCCCGTGACCCCGAATTAGGGAATAAGTGGGTAAGATGATGAATGAATTAACCAGCAATTCCAAATTTCTTTTTCTATAATCTAAATATACATACACAATTTTTTTTATTTTTAATCCATATCTCAAAGACGACTCATGATATTGTCTGTTAAATGCTTTCTTTTTCTTGGAGATTGTAAAAATCATGAACTCTAGGCCTTTTCCCTTTTGCAAAGAAACTTTCCCAAGACATCAGTTTCTTACTTATATAACTAGCTTATCAATTTTGGAGATATAAACGAGAGAATACGGTAATTTTTCAAAATAAAAGATTATTCAGACTCATTCAGAATAAATAAAACTGAAATAGTAAATGATTTTCCTGGTACCACTTGATCCAGGGACCAGTATCGGGGGTTTTCTTTAAACAAACATAGGCCTGGTTCAAGCAAAAGATCCATAGAAGATAGAAATCATGCAGAACAGAAATAAAATGAAACAATGAAAAAGAAAGTCATTGAAATTTGTCAGTCTGGAAAAGGTAATAAAGTAATTTCCAAAGCTTTGGAACTGCAGTAAACCGGAGTGAGAGCAATTATCTGCAAATGCTGAAAACATGGAATAGTGGAGAACCTTCTCAGGAGTGTCTGGCCGACCAAAATTACCCCAAGAGCACAGTGACTGCTTAACCAAGAGGTCACAAAAGACCCCACCGCAACATCCAAATAACTGCAGGCCTCACTTGACTCAGTTGAGGTCAGTGTTCATGACTCCACCATAAGCAAGGGACTGGGTCAAGATTGTATGCATGGCACAGTTCCAAGACCACTGCTGAGCAAAAAGAACATAAAGGCTCCTCTCAGTTTTGCAAGAAAACATTGATGATCATTTGATGACTTTTGGACTGGCGCAACCAGTGAAGTTTAGGGTACAACCACTTTTACAAAGGGACATAGATTGAGTTTTCCCTTAATATACATCTTTTTTCAAAAACATGTTTACTTATCTTTGTTATTTAAATTTGATCTGATGCATTAAAGTGTGACAAACATACAAATAAACCAGGAAGGCACAACACTTTTGAATCCAAAATGTACTTTATTTTTACTGTGCCTATACCAGCGCACAACAGGGAAAAGGCAGGGGTACACCTTGGAGAGGTCACCAGTCAGTCTCAGGGCAACACATAGACAAACAATCACTCACACACACTTTCACTCCAATGGGCAATTCAGACTCACCAACCGACCTAATTTTAGACTGTGGGAGGAAACCAGAGTACCTCCGCACAGAAAGATCCCGGCCTGGGATTCGTACCCGGGACCTTCTTGTTGTGAGGCGACTGTGCTAACCACTACACCACCGCGCCGCCTTGGTTAAGAACAATATTTCTTAAACCGAGAACTGCCTAAAAAGTCAAAACAACCATATGTAATACAGTTACAGTTTGGCATTTGGTAGTTCTCCCCGCGCTTGCGTGGGTTTCCTCTGGGTGCTCTGGTTTCCTCCCACAGTCTAAAAACATGAAGATTAGGTCGAATGGTGATTGTAAAATGTGTGTGTTGTCCTGAGATGGACTGGCGACCTGTCCATGGTGCACCCCCGCCTCTTGCCCTATGTGTGACCCCAGATTCGGGAATAAGGGGGTAAGAAAATGAATGAACGAATGAATGAATGTTATTAACCAAAAACATTACACATTACACAGAGTTGGTAAATATTCAGATAAATGAAACAATGAAGCCCATGATTTCATAAGTCCTTGATTAGTTTGGATAATGTTGGGTAAAGATAAGAGAACAGGATGCAAAAAATGAAGAGAAGGACAAAGCTCTTTTAGACACAAGTATAATGTAGCAAAGGTTAGTGAACTGACGTTTGATTTCACAACAGATCAATAAGATAAAACATGTTGACCCACTGTAAGAGTAGAGACAACATATGAGCCGTTGTGTAGACTTGGGACACAGGACAAAGTTAAGAGAATTCTTAAAGATACCCACAAATAAAATAAACTAGTCCTGCTACACCAAGAGAAAAAAAATGTGCCGGTTTTGACTAAGAAAAAAGGTGAGTTTTCATTTTTATTTTAGATTTTAGACTCTTATATTTGGTGTAACTTGCAATCAGTAATTTTTTCTGGTGTTCAGTCTTTTTGGTAACATTTATCAGAGAAATTGCCAAATAAATAGGACATTATAAATATATCAGAGTACTTCAATCCCAGACATAAACATTTTTAAGTATTAAACTGTACACTATAAGGCTTATAGTTTAGGCACTCATACTCATTTGTGTTTTTTTGTGCATTAATCCCCACTGATGATATTCTGTTATTATAATTATTCTGTTATTATAATTATTCACGATTGACAACAGGGTTTGGATTCTTTTATGTATTTATTTTATCATATTTTAATGAGCTTGTGTCCTTTGGATTCCAGAATTTTGGTAAAGAACCACACATGTATGTGATGGGCAAAATCAAATTCGGACCATGTTGTGTTAAATACATAATGGTATTGGTGAAGTATTCTATTCAACCATTAATAACCAAACAACCATTAAATCATTGTGAGATCTTTCAGTTATTGGTTTTAACTTTTTTCTCTAATTATTTTTCTGACTTTCTTTTGCTGTCCTAATAATACAGGTTAAATAATTGTTATGCAAGCACAAACTCTAATGAACTTGTGAAAGTTGTGGCAGGAGCTTCCATAACATTTTTGTTAGTTTATATGGCATCAAATACAATTATTGCTGTTTTTATTTTATTATTATTATTATAAGCAGTCACGTGGGAATAAACGGGTAAGAAGATGAATGAATGAATGAATTATTAGCAGTTATTTCAAATATAATACAAATCAAACACTGTTTGTTATGATATGTTATGATGACACTGTCCTAAATACTTATCTATATGTGAATGTCATGCTGATTTGAGCACACAATCAAGCAGGCCATATCTACAGTGTATAATATCTTTGGTTGAAGCAGTTTATCCAAAGCAGTGAACTGTTTACATTTTCTGATAACATACACTCAGTGACTGGGTCAATGCCACAGAATAACTTTACAGGTTACCTGATGTCATATATCCCGCACCCCAACACACTTATATGAACGTGATAGGGAAGCTTTACATAAATTTTCTATGCTTTTGTGTCTGTATTACATTCATAATAATAAAATGTATCAGTAATTCCAATATTTGTCACCTTGCAGCCCAGATGCTACTCAAATCTTAGCAATTTCTGTTAAAACATTCTAGAACTGGAATAAACATGGCAACCAACAAGACAAGCAGTAAAGTGGTGAATCGCACCGGTAGCATAGCATCCCATACTAATCCTGCTCGCAAAGAAAATGGGCCTGGTAGGCAAGGTGGGCAACACACGCGCACGCACGCGCACACACACACACACACACACACACACACACACACACACACACACACACACACACACACACACAC
>JAOTRA010000012.1:4098135-4113972 GCA_026260255.1 Pseudolaguvia tuberculata | reverse complement strand
TATATATATAATAATATAATATACAGATATAATAATTATTCACTATGAGAGGACTTCTACTCATTTTTAGAACTTATTTTAGAACATTATTTCAGACATACTGTAAAGTAACTTATGAATGAATTATTGTGGTATTGTTGGTATTGTAAAAAATAGGCAGGTCCAAGTCCAAGGGTCCAATGAATAGATGAATATGACGTGTAGTCTTTAGAGGTAAACCTCAGGTCTGATGCCTTGAGAGTACATGTTCTAATGACTTTAAAATTGCCTGTATAATTCTGATCTGTTGTCCAATACTCATCATATAACCCAGCTGTCTTTAGACTAAGGCTAAAATACACCCTTTAGTTAATTTTATGATCTATTATTGTCATTTTATAGACAATTTAACGTTTAAAATTGCTTGTAAGAACTTGTATAAAGTTGGAAATTTTCTGGATTCTTTCTACCAGATCCGATTCCTGATGAAGAGTTATTCCTTTATTCGGGAGACAGTGGTGGCAGTTCATAGAGCAGAATCAACAAAAGGTCATTTTTACCCTCCCAGCTTTGGCTCCTTTTGGTTATTTGAATTGTTACATTCCATTAAATAACATTCAAAATAAAAATCTCCTTTTGGCATACTTTTTCTATACTTTTAGTAGAAATGTGTGATTTTTTTTCTATGTGTGAACATGTTCCAGGAAAAGTTGCCAGATTCCCTTCTCTTTATACCTATCTATACTTCCTGTTTTGCCCAACTTTAATCTACAGGGAAGAATACCCAAGGTAAGTAGTCATCAATTATTAATCAAATTGGCTAACGTAAATGCTGTTACCATTATAAATGATAACAAATATAAAAAATTTGAGTTTAATGTTGTGATATACATTCCATGCATTCCCAGAAACACTTATATCAGATGGAACTATGTCAGGAGGAACTTTACAATGGTGATTAAGTTTTTTAATTGAATCATATTACTAAATTAATTTCAATGTATTCAATTTAATCAATGTAATAAATGTCTGTAATCATTTCTGTTCTTTATTTGAGCCCCCTTTGTAGATTTTGGGAAGTCTGTTTTACCTCTACTTTATCCTGGTACGACTGTGTATTCCTGTATACATGAATAAGAGCAACCAGCCATTCAGCCCACGCACTCTGGTTCTGGCTGTATTTCACTCAACATTACCAGGTACAAACTACGGGTCTACATGTGAATGGAAATCAACAATATATTAACATTTTACATTTTGCTGTTTCATTAAACATGAACGGTTTATTAAGTAGTCAGTCTTCTGAGCCCTTACTAAATAAAACCAGAATCTAAACATACCTGTATCCGTAAAGAGATGTAAAGAGATGAGTTGACTCAGAGTACTGTACATACCACAAGCTTTCATAAAGGCGCGTGATTGGTTGCCGGTGTGGCATCGACCAATAAGAGTACGAGTGGATGACATATTTAAAACATTCTTGTACAGTACCTGCATACACAAAAATTCCTAGGGGCAAATACTACTTCGCTGTACATGATTATACATATACAACATATAGTGAAACATTTCTTCACATATCCCATCTTAGTAAGTTTGGGGTCCGAGCGCAGGGTCAGCTATTGTACGGTGCCCCTGGAGCAGGTCTTGCTCAAGAACCCATCAGTGGTGGACTTGAGCCCAGGTTTTTTCCTTGTTGGTGGTGGGCTTGAACCCAGGTCTTCCAATCAACAACTCGGCACCTTAACCATTTGAGCCACCCCTGCCCCTATTGACTGTCGGAAGAAACCAAAGTACCCAGAGGAAACCGACGCAAATGCGGGGAGAACATGCAAACTCTGCACAGAAAGATCCCCGGCACGAGAATCGAATCCACTATGCCACTACGCCGCCATAAAAAAATACATTTGAGTGTAAATCGAATGTGTTTGTGTTGTTTTCCCTATCAGGAATGTTGATGCTTTTATTGGGATTTTTTGCTTTTCTACACTGTTGGCTCAACGCCTTTGCTGAGATGTTGCGCTTTGCTGATCGGATGTTTTACAGAGTGAGAAATCTTATGTATACACATACATAACCCTGTACTTAATATCAAATGAATAAATACATTTATATTTGGCAGTGTGTTTATTGTATAGAAAGCAGTACACAATCACAAAATCTGATCCTTTTGCTGTGATTAGGACTGGTGGAACTCCACTTCATTTGCTAACTACTATCGAACCTGGAACATTGTGGTGCATGACTGGCTCTATTATTATGCCTATAAGGATTTTCTTTGGGTAAGACACTTTATATCTTAATGGTATGTTATGATCTTAATGATAAATGGTGAATTTATCCCTAAATTTTGCTAATCTTTTTCTTAGCTTTCGGGCCACCGTCTCCGTTCTGTAGCCACTCTCTCTGTGTTTGCAGTTTCAGCTTTTGTTCATGAATATGCTTTTACGATGGGCTTTGGCTTTTTCTACCCTGTGATGTTTTGTCTATTTGCAATTATTGGAGGTAAGACAAAACACAAGAAAATATATATCGGATACATATACTTATTAAAAAAAAAAAGATTTCTAAAGGTTTTGTAGGTTTGGGATGAATAAAATAAGAACACATGTCTTATATCACAGTGGTCTTTAACTTCACCCTCAACGACAAACGCAAGAGTCCTGTGTGGAACATTATTATGTGGACCTGTCTGTTCATTGGTCAGGGTGTGCAGGTGTGTCTATACTGTTTGGAATGGAACGCTCAGGTTCACTGTCCGCGTACTGGGGTAAGAGACACAGCTACAAATTATTGTTAGCATTTTATAGCAGATTATCTATAAGACAGGTTTTCTTATGACTGTATTATGTAAATGTTTTTAATTAAAAGTGTATACACATCACATTGTTTTTTTCCCAACCAACAGACATCATTCTGGGAGTTAGTGACACCAAGATCCTGGACATGTAGTTATAAGGGATAATGTTTAAATAAGAATATCTTCCATGATGACTTACAATGACTGAAGTAGTATTACCAGAAGAAAAAAATATATATACAACCATCATTATTCACACCATAAACACTGATCAGTGACAACAATTCCACACTGATTCTATTAATAAAAGATTCCTGGGAGCCATAAAGTGTGAAACTGTGGCCCTTGGAATATTCTAATCCCTTTTCCCTTATTAGCACACCTGGTGGCCAGAAATTCAAAAACCCAGTATTATACATAATGGCAATGTATTATGTAACAATGCAACGCTACTGTACTAGAACTAAAAGCTCCGAACGTGAAGTAGAAATATAGCTCTACAAAACTTAAACAGATTTGGGATAAACTGTAATGCTGATTGTGATTCAATATAACGAACACGTAACGAAACAAAACAAAAAGACCAAGACACCCAGACGGAGAAAAACACGGAGGCACTATAACAGAACGAGGACATAAACAAAGATAAATCCACAGACAGTCCCAAAGTTTCCAAAAGTTCCAAAGTCTCTAAACACGCCGTACATTCAATAACCCACGACCCGATTACCGCGCGTCGGGATAAATATTACGTCATCGCCAGGACAATGTTGCCAGGACGACGACCCCAAACATGTATGTGGCGCTGACAGGTGACGCCGCATGGGGGCGGAGCCTCGTCCGCGGACGGCGCATGGGGGCGGAGCCTCATCCGCTGACGCCGCGCGGGGGGCGGAGCCCAGTCCGCCACCTTACAACTGTACAAATTGTGAGTTAAAACAGAATGCAATTTTATTCAGAATATATATAAAAAAAAAAAAAATAGATGACATATCAAATGTTAAAACTGAGAAAATCATTTTTAGAGAAAAATAAGTTGATTTAAAATTTTATGGCATCAACACATCTCAAAAAAGGTGGGACAAGGCCATGTTTACCACTGTGTGGGACTGAATAGACAAGTTGCTCAAGTTTAGTAATAGGAATGTTGTTCCATTATAGGCTTCTAGTTGTTCAACTGTCTTAGGTCAGAGATGACATCTGGATAGGAGCATATGTTATGGATGTACCTTTTAGCATTGATGGTGCCTTTCCAGATGTATAAGCTGCCCACACTACACGCATTCATGCAACCCCATACCATTAGAGATGCAGGCTTCTGAACTGAGCGCTAATAATTTGGTTGTTCTTGTCCTTTTTAGTCCAGATGACATGGACATGGACCATTTTTCCAAAAAGAACTTAAAATTTTTATTCGCCTGACTACAGAACAGTTTAATACTTTGCCACAGTCCATTTTAAATGAGCCATGGCCCGGATAAATTGCCTGAGCTTCTGGATCATGTTTAGATATGGTTTCTTTTTTGACCTGTTGAGATTTAGCCGGAAACGGCAAATGGCTCTGTGGATTGTGTTCACAAACAACGTTTTCTAGAAGTATTCCTGAGCCCATGTTGTGATTTCCATTACAGTAGCATTTCTATTTGTGATGCAGTGTCGTCTAAGAGCTCAAATATGACAGGCATTCAGTATGGTCTTCTGGCCTTGACCCTTATGCACAGAGATTGCTCCAGATTCTATGAATCTTTGGATAATATTATGTTTGTAGATGATAATAACTTCAAACTTAATTATTCTCTGAAAAACTTCTTTCTGATATTTTTGCTACAGCACTGGGGTAATTGCTGATCCTCTGCCCATCTTGACTTCTGTGAGACACTGCCACTCTGAGAGGCTCTTTTTTTATACCTAATCATGTTGCCAATTGACCTAATAAGTTGCAAATTGGTCCTCTAGCTGATTCTTATATGTACATTTAACTTTTCCGACCTCTTATTGCTATCTGTCCCAACTTTTTTGGAATGTGTAGCTCTCATGAAATCCAAAATGAGCCAAAATGTGGATTTCAAAATGCCTCATTTTCATCATCTGATATGTTATCTATATTTTATTCTGAATAAAATATAGAAATTTGAAACTTCTTCTTCATTGCATTCTGTTTTTATCCACAATTTGTAGTGTCCCAACCTTTTTGTGTAAGAAACTCATTTTTATATTTTAAAGACAAATCTATTTATATAGATGTATGTCTGCTTAATCCGTGTTCTTTGGATTCATTTTCCTGCTAGTTTTAATCTTGAATATTGTTTGTTTAAGTAAAGAGGTTTTATGTCATGTCCTCCTTTGGTTTTATTTTTCAAAACTGTAAATAATTTAACATGCTGTGCACATTTTTTTTAACAGAGTAATAATGACCAAATTGTATGCACTGCAGATAAAACAAAGAGTAAAAATTATTGATCCACAGATACTATTTTTTCAAATTAAATGACTCTGGTCTGATAAGTCTTGCATCATATTAGCGCATTAATTTAGTTATTTATGAAAGATTGAGTAATAATTATTTATTATTTTGTAAACAAATAATGTTCTCAAATGTATTCAATTGTATAGAGTGTGTTATTGCAAACAATTAATTGCTAAAGTTACAAAACAGGCAATATATCATCAAAACAATTTGATAACTGGGACAGCGCATTATGTATATTATTATGTGTGCATTATTGAATAATAAATGTCATTTTTTTTAACATTGGTTTAGTAGTCCTTAACTTTTATTAGGTTACAGTACTATCACACCCCTATTTATGCACAATATTATATGAAATAAAGATGAAAAGAGCTAGTTAAGGTATAGTAAATATTATACAGGTACCAAAACATTTTTCTTTGGAGATTACGTCTCCAGTCTAAACTGTTTCTAATTTTTATTTGATAAAAAAAATGCACTATATACAGGAGTAAATTGGGAATAATCCAGTGCCAAAGAATAATGCATCTGCAGGAGCATAGCCATCATTTCCGTATGTTATTCATTCGTTTACACATTCGGTTATTTAATTCATTAAGTCCACTTACAACAGGTTTTAGTTCTTTTTTTATTTTATTAATTTATTTTTCTTTTAACTGATAAAAAAAAAGCAAATACACAGCTGGACAACAATTAATGATTTCTATTCCAGAATATTTTCCAAGCGGCAAATTGCATAAGGGTTTAAATATGACACTTTTTCAAATTGAAAAACATACAATAACCATATATTGTAGCAAATGATTAATTCATTTACACATTCATTCATCTTTTAGCCCGCTTTTCCCCCAGTAAGGGGTCACAGGGGTCTGCTGATATACACTCTGCACAGGTCGCCAGTCTATCCCAGGACCACACACAGACGAACAACCACACACATACACTCACACAATTTAGAACCACAAATCAAATGGAAGTACATGTTTTTAGACTGTGAGAGGAAACTGTGGAACCTGGAAAAAAAAACCCCACACAAGCACAGAGAGAACATACAAACTCCATAGAATGAACCCTTGGCCTTTTCTTTATGTTTTACATTTAGCTTAGCCGCCAAAATACCCGTATGCATTTAACTACAGTATATGGATCTCCTATTACATCATACATTATTCTATTAACACATTTTGGACTTTCTTAGCATGATCGCCCTTCAGTATGCATCAAAACTTTCCATTTAGCTTAAAATGTTAGCCAACAATTATTTCGGAAGCTTATTTTAGTGCTGATATCAGAATCATTTCATAACTGAATTAAAAACAGGGTTTTAATATGTATTTTTTTAATGGCAAAATGGTCTATATACAGCAGAAATTAGCATAGGCTAACTCAATATTAGGCTAAATCATATGCTGTCATTTTGACACTTCATGTAAAAAAACAACAAATAATTATGATACAAAAAAGATTGTTGCCTTACATTTACAGCATTTGGCAGACGTTCTTATTCAGAGCATCTTACATTTGATCTCTTTTGTACAACTGAGCAATCGGTGTTTAAGGGCCTTGCTAAAAGATCGAACCTCGGTCTTTCTGGTATCAGTCCAACCCCTTAACAAGTAAGCCAACACTCTGCCTTACTTTTACCTTGCTGGTGATGTCATTGCTGTAAAAGATATTGCGTGGTATATGTCCATATCCACTTTCCACCAAAGTTAATAGGAAGTATTAACGCATCATGTACACACAAAAAAACCCTTTTGCGCACTTATTGCAACTGAAAAGTGTACATTTGACCATCAGATCCATATGTGGTTTCTCTTTAAACTGTTGCTACAAATATAGAAGCACACGGTGGTCTAGAATGTTTTTGTAAGTTGTAGCATTCTTTTCTTCACTGGAACTCCAACCCTGTCCTGGTGTGTTATGAATGAATAGCTCTGAAAAAAGCCCTGATCTTAACACCAGTCAACACCTTTGGCATGAACTAGAAAAACTGCACTCCAGATCTCCTTACCTGAATAAAGTCTTATTTTAGTGTAGCTGAATGAACACGAATCTTAAATTCAAACTGCACATTGAAGTAGATATTTATTTTAAGAATGTAAGATAAAATGTTTAAAAACACATATTTTATGGTCAGGTGATTGTAAATGATTGAGACACAATCTGATAAAAATGGGTTGAAAACTTTATCAACTTATTTCAAACAAACAGTTAAACTGAGGAGATGATGTGAGAAAAGAGGAAGAGGAACAACGTTGGGATGTTTCTAGGTAACTAATAAAATAATTATTATTACTTATAATGGTCTACTTCCTTATTGATTTTAATTCAGTGCCATAAGCACTACAGCTGGCATGCAAAATCCAACCATCCATTGAAGGCTTTTAACAAGCCAAGGATCCTAAGTACACACGAAGGAGTGGCTTCACAACAATTTTGTGACTGTTTTTGAATGGGCCAGCCGGAGACCAGACTTAAATCTAATTGCGCATATCTCCAGAGACTGGAGAAGATCTGCAAAGAGGAATGGCACAGTATCCCCAAATCCGGGTGTGAAAAACTTGTTGCATTTTCTCCAAAAAGACTAAATGGTTGTATCAGATCAAAATTGAGTTACATCTGAAGAGGCCAAAAATGTAACATTGTTTTTCTTGCTTCTACTTGCTTCAACCAAAGAAAAGTAAAAACTGTTCCAATCCCTGTGAAAGCCCCTAAGCTGCAGGTTAACACCCCCTCAATAGCAATAGCTTCAGACTGCACCAACATTATGATCTGATTTTACTAATCATTTCCACAAACACAATGTACACAAATGTACAACCTTTCAAAAAGTGTGGAGATTATTATAGGGATAAGCCTAAACCTTTATTTAAAAGAATACAAAAGAATGAAGGTAAATGGAATGATGTTTTTGTTCCTTGGAGATTTGCACTACTGACCATGTGTAATATACAGTTGTAATACAAATGTTATGAATGTATTATTATCTTTAATAATTAAGCCTGTCAATAATTCAATCATCTTTTTACTCTCTAAAATGTAACGATGTCGTGCCGGCAGACATTAGAAAAATAAATCACAATTCACTGTAAAACACTTACAAAACACAATGGTTAATCTAATTAAACTACCAAAAAATATTAAAAAAAAAAAAAAAAAAAAAAAAAAAAAAAATAGAATCTAATCAAAACTGAAGAAAAATAATAGCACATTAACTTACTGGTACCTATTAGAATTCAGGTCCACAAGGTACATCTGAAGTCTGACATTTGCATGTGTTTGCAAAGAGATTTCAAGTCTGCAAAACCTTGCAAAAAGCCATGCAAAACCTGGCCGAACCATTTCATCAGTGTATGGGAAAAGAATGGCCACCAAACTGTATGGAAAAGCTGCAGAAAACATTGCGCGACACATTTTGTACAACATTCCATAAACATAAGGAATAATTAAGTGGCTAAAGGTCACATGACCAAATTAGAGAAGAGTTTATAGTTTAGTCCAGTTCAATCATTTTGTAAATGTATGGTATTTACCATTAAGACAATCTTTGTTTTTTGCTAAATTGCAGTTGAAAACAGCAATCCCATACTTTATTAAAAGTGCTACAGACACTCCGGTCCATTACCACATTGTTTTTCCTTTTTTACTGTGGTTTTATCCTATGAGATACTTACGTACAAATACGTCTTATTCAAGTAACAACACAAAGCATGAATGTATTTCGAATAGAAATCCAATTCACAGTAAAAGTTTCAACAGCAGTGCAACACAAGAATCCAAACACAATAGAAAACCTTGTCAAAAAGTTCAAAATACAAAAATGAAAGGAATTATATCTTGCTTCAGTACGTAAACTAATTTAATCGGCTGAGAATTCTATGTAAGCTTTTTGTTATTTGATTTTTTTTTATTTATTATTCTCTGTACATGTCATGCTTTGTTGCAGTGTGAGGATTTCAGCAGTACCATTATAATCCTCAGTAGATAGTTCTAGTTTAAGAATATTTTAACTTGTGTTCCATCAATGGTAAGCCATAGTCTAATTAACTATATTACTCCAACTATAATTATGGCACAGTTCCATCCTTTCAGTGGCTCCAAGCTGATTTCTAAATGATGGGGATGCTACACATGGTGTTTAGCTTATTCCACCCACAGTATCCTAATGCCTATTATCAAGGCTTTGCTTAATTACAGTACAGAGTGCATTAACTGTGTGTGGGCTCTGTGTGTTTATGTACCTGGGATGGCTTATCTTTGTAGAGATCTGTGCAACCATTTGCTTAGTTTTCATTTCATATGTACTATAAAATAATGGTAAAACATATTTCTATATTATATATAGTACACACTGTACTATATAGGAACATATACATATATACACACACACTGGTAATACTAATTACATGTATGTAATCTGCAAAGTTAACAATAAAAAACCAAAGAAAAACAAACCATATAAAATAGCGGACAGTGGACAGGTTGTACTTTCTACCAACCAAATCAGCCTAATTGAGAGATATACAAGTAAAGAACAGACTTGTTGGCACACATATATAAAAGTTAATCAATCAATCCAATATTCAGCTCGGTCTCAAAGACCATTTTAGCAGATGTTAGTATAATTTTTTCCTTGGTTGAGTAGATTCCTAGTTATATTTCTAATCCCTTTAGCCTGTCAGTAATTGCTGCAGGGAAGTTGGCCGGTTTCTACTTCCTGCGCTGCCGATTAAGACGCTTCATAAAGCAGCACGTTACCATAGAGATGATGACCACTCCCACAAACAGGGCAGAGGAGACACCAACCACCAGTGGTATAAGTAGTAGATCAGCGGCTGGACAAAAAAAAAAAAAGAAACAATTATAGCATAGCAATGTTGCAAATTTAAACCGATTTATTGATTTGGTGCATGCCTTTTCAAGTAGTATACATTTTTACATAAACAAGCAAAACACTTGTGACTGAGGCAGTAAAAATGTACAAGAGGAAGTGCAAAAGGGAAGTGAACACCGAACATAGAGAAAGCTAGGATACCGCATCATTCTTTTCTTTTTTGTTTTTTAGTTGCATTTCCTCAAACTCACCTCGAGCGTATAAATATACATGTACCATGGATGACTTTGCACTGGCACCTGTTTTATACCAGCCACCAAGGGGGTCCTGGCTCCATACTTCAGCTTGGCAGTGATAATCCCCTTGGTCATCATCGTGTGCTGAAAAGATGCGTAGTCTGTAGACTTCAGCCGAAATGCGATCAAGGCTCAGCTCACTTCCATTACTGTAGATATGCGCTATTCCATCGTAGGACAGTTTTGCAAGGAGATCATCCATGCCCTTTATTGAGGTTTTGTCTTTTCCATTAAGCTCCCGTTTACTCTGCCACCACAGTACTTCGATCCGAATGGGGTCAGTGGTCACCACAGAGACATTACAGAGCAAGTTGACAGTACTTCCACGTTGCAGGAGTGGACGACGGGACAACTCGATGACTGCCAGCACACTTGCATCTGCACCAACACAGGAAGAACCAGCAATGTAAACTCCAGATTAACAATTGCAACATTTGTACTTACCAGCAAAGAATTAAACATCCTCACAATTATAATGGCAGTTTTTTATGCATTGATAAAACTGGCAAAAAAGCAGAATTAAAATTACTTCAAAAGAGAGCACATGAATCACTTAAGAGGCCATGGGTACACGAATTTACAGGTTCTAGTACACGGGTTCTAGAATTTGTCTAGACGTGATCGACTTTTGATCCAGTGCCCCATTTTGGCCTTCTGCAATAAAGGTTGTTGTCCAAACACTTTTTATTGCTTACGGATGGCACTGGACTGCCATTTTTAGAAGTTGTGATTCTAAAAGGAAAGATTACCAAAGCCAAATCTAGCAAACAATTTCAATCTCTCCTCTCTTTTTGTTAACTGTTTAATTGATTTTTAATTTATTCTGTTTATGGAGTTTTGTGGGTATAACCAAATGCACATGGTCAATGTACTTTTTAAACAATTGCCGTATGCCGTAAACACAAATTCAAACTATATAAGCATTTAAAAAAAAAAAACCTTTTCCTCACCACATTGACCATAGAAGAAATCATTTTTATTTGCACTAGGTCTATTTGTTTTTAGTAAATTTATTTCAGTAAACCCCCAACTAAAACATTTCAACTGATCAGCCAGAAATCAGGACAGTACATCATTTACATACCCATTTAAAATAACATCAGAACATAGATCAGATCAACATCTCTACTGACAATTACTCACCTTTAGTTTTCATGCTGACCATTACCCCCTCCGATCTCTGAGTAATTGTGGCAGGGCTTGAAGGTGCTGGACTGAGTTGCCCAGCGTATACACTCACAGCACATCGGTATTGTCCAGCATCAGCTGGGTGGGTTGAGAAGTGCCGCAACAAAAATTTCCCTTCTGCTTCCTTCTCCATGCTGCCTCCTCCACTGCTACTCATGTCATCACCCCAGCTAACCACTCCGTTGGGGTTCATGCGAGCCACCTCGACTTCCACCCCTCCTGCTTGCCCACGCCGCAACCACTGCACCAGCAGAGCTGAGCGATCCCACGGACCAGCACCAGATACCAGACATGTAAGACTGAGTGGGGAGCCTGGTTGCAGTTCTACCGCACCCGCTGGCATTGTGCTTACAGACAGGGTCTCAGCTGAAACAAACAGTAAGGTTTATAAATTAATAGCATGTGTGCCATGCTACATATGAGTTTAACAAACTTCTAAAACTTGTGTTTCAATGCTGTAATAATTTTATGAAAATACATGTAAGTTTTTTTTGCGATTGTCGTCAGACTGTACAAACGTTATTGCCATGTCACACGATAGGATTACAAGAAACTTATGCAGAGTTTTAAGTAATCAATCTTGACATGTTCTGACTTTTTCCCAGAAATAGTTTGTTGTGGTCACGCAACCATTTTAATTAAAGTAAAGTAAACACAGCATGACACATTCCCTGAACTGTTCCAACCAAGACGGGTTAAGTTATTAATTACTTGATATGTACAGACCCTGACAAAAGTCTTGTTGCTTATCTATTTCATAGAAACACCTGCTATTAGCCTGATTTTTAATTAATCAATTGGTGTTAGAAATAGCTAAAACCCTCCCTCAGGTTTAAAGCACTGAAATAAACCTGATTAGAAATATACTTGATTAGAAATATATTTCAGCGGCACTTCAGGTCAAGCGACAAGACCGACGGTCACACTGCATGTAATTGTCGAAAATCTTCTGCTGCTAGATGAACTGCCCTGTAATGGACTGGCGAACTGTCCAGGATGTACCCCTGCCTCTCACCCTATGTGCGCTGGGATAGATGCCAGCAGACCCCCGTGACCCCGAATTAGGGAATAAGTGGGTAAGTTGTAAATTATAAATGTGTAATATGATGCCCCTAGGATGCTTTGCTTAATCATTGGTCAGATAGTTTAGATGAATTATATAAACAGCAAATTTCTATATGAATATTAAAACAGGACACCGTTGCATTGTCTTACCAATTGGTTGAACGGCAAGGGTTCCCAGTTCCATGGTTCTTTGGGCGATGCGCTCCCATTGATCTGATGGGTCCAAGACCCATTGTGCTGCCTCACAGAAATAAGAACCAGAATCCTCCAGGGTAAGTACACTTATCTTTAGAATGTAAAGATCTCGCTCGTCATCTCCTCTCCTCTTCTCCAGAGAAATCTCACCGTTGCTATACCTCTTCTCATAAGAGCCCCCCCGGCCAGGGGTGACATGGAGCTCATGGTCAATAGAGATAATTTCCTTCAGATTGTGGCCCAGAGAGCCGGAGTCTGTGCTGCCTCGTATGCCAAACATAAGAGACACGTGTGTATGCTGTGTTGATTGGATGGAAGCAGCACAAGTCAGTTGAAGTGTTGATCCTTCCATAACTGGTTGGCCATTCAGAATACGAGAGTGAGTTATCTGCAGCGTGTCTGCAATCACTATAAGCAGTAAATATTATATTAAAAATACATGGAAAAAGACACTACAAATGGCACAGGATATGTTTTATATTGTATTCATGTAAACTACCTTTGACATCCACAGATGCACTGTAGCTGCCTTGATATCGTAAGTCTGTGCTTGGTGTGTAACATTCATATCGTCCCTGATCCTCTGGACGAAGCCTGTGAATTACCAGTCTGGCCTTGTCGCCGGAGTCCCTCTCCACCCGAACTTCACCTGATTTCACCCTTTCCAGAAAAATGGCATAGGGAAAGCCTCTGTCTCTAGTGGACACCACTCCAATCTGCTTATCCTTGGCATCCTCAGGGTATAAGAACCACTCAAAATCCTGTGTCCTGGAACCCTCATAGCCTGAAACATTGCAGGGCAGAGACAACGAAAACCCTGCTACACGGTACAAGGGACCTGGTGGAAGAGTGACCTCACGGCACACAACACACTGAAATTCTGTTGAAATAAAGTAAATAAGAAACAAAGAGACAGACAAAAAGAGAAAATTTTCATTGTTTTTATAGTATAACGGCACCGGCATACTGGTTATAAAATGGAATAGAAATAAAATCATGGTTTAGCCCAGTAGCGTAATGGCTAGCACGGTTAACTCACAGCAAGAAGGTCTCAAATTCGATTCCTAGGCTTGCATGTTTTTTCTCTAGGTGCTCTGATTTCCTCCCACAGTTCAAAAACATGTACATTAAGTTCATTCATTCATCTTCTTACCCGTTTATTCCCTAATTAGGGTTCACAGGGGTCTGATGGAGCCTATCCAATAACATATAAGTGAGAGGCAGGGGTACAACCTGGACAGATCGCCAGTCCATTGGAGGGCACACACGCACACGCACACACACAAAAGAAAGGCCAGCGGTGCATTTTATTCAGAAGCATAAAAAAATGCACACAAGGTAAAAATGTATTAAAATTATATAAAATTAAAATTGTATGGATGTACGTAAATCATATACACGAGAAGAGATTTTTCTATGGATGTTCGTGCTTAGGCAATATTCAAGAGCATTCAATAAAGAAAAATCTGAATTAAGAGTTAAAGAATAAAGAAGAGATTAATATAACATTTAAATTATAATACATGGTAATGAACTGTAGTAAAAAAGGATATTTATTATTAGTGAAGATTTAATGTTAATTTGATATAAAGTATTTTATTTTATGTAAAGCCTAAGCATTTTACAAATATATTCTTCAGGCATTTTGGATATACAGGGTATAAGAATGTTCATATTTTAAAACTATATAGAAAAGGAAGTTTGGTTGGGAGGTTCCATTTCTTGAGATTCTGACGTTGTTTACTCAGTTTCACCCGAAGCTTAGTCACATGGCAGCCTAGCCAGGGCAAGCACCAACTGTGTGTTCGAACAAAAGCGCTTTATGCAAGTAGTAACTAGTGCTGGTCTCATCTTATGCGTACACTGCTAATCCGTTAAAACAGACTGAGCAATGACGTGTCAGTCTTACTTACTGTACCATTTGACCAATACATAGAAAATGTGTTTACTGTTGTAGCTTACTTTAACCTTAACCTATGTAAATGTTAATCACATTACTGTTACATCTACAGCGTTTGGCAGAAACCATTGGAGTGATTGGAGTTTAAGAGAATTGCTCAGGAGTACAGCACTGGTAAATTGGACCTCCAATTAGTTGCACTGTCACTGTACTCATTCTTTCAATCATTCATTTTCTTACCCGCTTATTCCCTAATTCAAGGTCACTGGGGTCTGCTGGTGCCTATCCCAGCGCACATAGGGTAAGAGGCAGGAATACACCCTGGACAGATCACTAGTCCATGACCGGGCCGGCCAGCCATACTCATATTCATACTCATACTCTCTCACTCACTCACGAACGAGTGGAGTAGGAGTCCCAGGATCACCAATCAACCTAATCTGCATGTTTTTGGACTGTGGAAGGAAACCGGATGAAACCCATGCAAGTGCAGGGAGAACACGCAAACAGAAAAGATACCTGGCCAGGGAGTCAAACCGGAGTCCTTCTTGTTGTGAGGCGACCGTGCTAACCACTACGCCAAGGTGAGGGAGGCTAGGTTGAGATGGTTTGGACATGTGCAGTATAATTGTAGGAGAATGTTGAGGATGGAGTTCCCGGGCAGGAGGAAAAGAGGAAGACCAAAGAGGAGATTTATGGATGTGGTGAAGGAAGATATGTAGGTAGTTGGGGTAAAAGAGGCAGATGTAGAGGACAGGGTAGTGTGGAGAAGAGTGATCTGCTGTGCCGACCCCTAACGGAAACAGCCGAAAGGAAAAGACGTAGTTGTTATGTTGAAAATGATACAAATAAAAAAATCTCCCAGAGGCCTAAATTAAACTGTTTAATTTTCATGCAAAATGATTATATTGATGACAAACATGTGCCCAATGTAAACACAGACACCTTATTTGGAAACGAAAATGCGCTCACGTCCCTGTGAACCTGTTACTGTAATTATCTGAAGGGCGGTGGTTCTCTCTCTCTCTTTCTTTCTCTCTCTCACACACACACACACACACACACACACACACACACACACACACACACACACACACACACACACAC
>JAOTRA010000012.1:4066438-4079247 GCA_026260255.1 Pseudolaguvia tuberculata | reverse complement strand
GTGTGTGTGTGTGTGTGTGTGTGTGTGTGTGTGTGTGTGTGTGTGTGTGTGTGTGTGTGTGTGTGTGTGTGTTCCTCAAGATCCAACTGATCAATCACAATTTATATATTTAACAGTAAACATTAACTCAAAGTAGTTGTCAGTTTGCAGTCTGACCCTTTAGACCACCAGGATTTAACTTTACACCAGTTTAGGCCTTGACAGTAGCAGACGTGGTCAGACGGCGGCAGACGGGGTTAGACGATGGCAGACGGAGTCAGACAGGGTCAGATGGTGGCAGACCGGTCAGAAAGTGGCAGACGGGGTCAGAAAGGGTCAGATGGTGGCAAGTGGGTTCAGACAGGGTCAGGTGGTGGCAGACAGGGTCAGAAAGCCTCAGATGGTGGCAGATGGGGTCAGACAGGGTCAGACGTTGGCAGACAGGGTCAGGCAGTGGCAGACAGGGTCAGGCGGTGGCAGACGGGTGGCGATGTTCGTTTCAATTACTAAATATTTCTACTGGAAGTTTGAGTTTATATAAAATTGGCTGGAAAAGAGCAAAGTGAAGAATGTTGACTAACCTCGTCTACCAGAACGGTGTGGTTGATGGCTTCCAGGATGGACATGGTGAAGTTTGAGGAACTCTGATTGCTGGAATCTTAAACATGAACAGAGTTTAAAATAAAAAGATTAAATCATAAATATACAAATACATAAAATCTCATCTGGATAAAAAGTAGAAATTGAACCGATGATTGATTTCACCAATATTTTCTGATATTTTAAACATATTTAATATCAGTTATCACTCGATATTTACAGCGTGTATTTCAACATTGTACTTAAGACCTTCTTATTGCAAAGCTCAAATATTAATAATTACCAAAATACAGAAACAATAAGACGTGTTAGCATGTTTAAATTAGCTACATAGCATAACCCCAGTGTCAGGCTGATACACACTCAACCATGTGTCCCACTGCTGCAGAATCTCTGTGGTGTTGGACGTGTCTCTCTTCCTGATCAGATGGAGCAAACCTAATTCCCCCAGGTCGGGTAAAGTGGGGAAACCCTGGGGCAACAACGGAAAACTGAAAAGAAGAAGAGAAAACAAAACATTTAAGATGAAGAAAAGATGTTTCTCGCAGTCATGTGACCTGCGATGTCTGTACATCACAACGTCCCTATATTGTCTGCCAACAAGAAGGTCCCGAGTTCGAAGCTGGAGATCTTTTAGTATGGAGCTTGCATGTTCTCCCCACGCTTGCGTGGGTTTTCTCTGGGTACTCCGGTTTCCTCCCACAGTCCAAAAATGAATGTCCCAATGAGAGGAACTAATAATGAGAGGAACCCCCAACGAGAGCAACAACCAATGAGAGGACCCGCCAATGACAAGAAACACCAAAGAGAGGAACCCCAATGAGAGGAACCACCAACGAGGAACCCCAATGAGAGGAACCACGAATGAGAGGAACCAACAATGAGAAGAATGACCAATGAGAGGAGCCACCAATGAGAGGAACCTGCAGCCACTGGTGATAAAGAAAGACGCACCATAATAACATTAACATTAACAGAATTAAAAGAGATGGACACTAAAGGTTCTCTGTAGAACATGTAGGAAGCAGTAGTACTGTGGTTTGGGTTCGAGTATATAAATTGAAACACTAACATATTAAAAAAAAGCTGCTCAGCAGTTAGTTTGCGTTTGGTGTCTTTCCACATTCGCAGCAGAGCAAACACAGATTTCTGTTGGTGTGTTGGTGTGCTTCTGTGTTTGTGTGTTTCTGTGTTGGTGAGTTTCTGTTTTGGTATGTTTGTGTGTTTGTGTGTTTCTGTGATTGTGTGTTGGTGTGTTTCTGTGTTGGTGTGTTTCTGTGTTGGTGTGTTGGTGTGTTTCTGTGTTGTTGTGTTTCTGTGTTGGTGTGTTGGTGTGTTTCTGTGTTTGTGTGTTGGTGTGTTTCTGTGTTGGTGTGTTGGTGTGTTTCTGTGTTGGTGTGTTTCTGTGTTGGTGTGTTGGTGTGTTTCTGTGTTGGTGTGTTTCTGTGTTTGTGTGTTGGTTTGTTTGTGTGTTGGTGTGTTTCTGTGTTGGTGTGTTTCTGTGTTGGTGTGTTGGTGTGTTTCTGTGTTGGTGTGTTTTTGTGTTTCTGTGTTGGTGTGTTTTTGTGTTTGTGTGTTGGTGTGTTTTTGTGTTTGTGTGTTTGTGTGTTGGTGTGTTGGTGTGTTTGTGTGTTTGTGTGTTTCTGTGTTTGTGTGTTGGTGTGTTGGTGTGTTTGTGTGTTTCTGTGTTGGTGTGTTTCTGTGTTGGTGTGTTTCTGTGTTGGTGTGTTTCTGTGTTGGTGTGTTGGTGTGTTTCTGTGTTTGTGTGTTGGTGTGTTTCTGTGTTGGTGTGTTTCTGTGTTGGTGTGTTGGTGTGTTTCTGTGTTTGTGTGTTGGTGTGTTTCTGTGTTGGTGTGTTTCTGTGTTGGTGTGTTGGTGTGTTTCTGTGTTGGTGTGTTTTTGTGTTTCTGTGTTGGTGTGTTTTTGTGTGTGTCTGTTGGTGTGTTTGTGTGTTTGTGTGTTGGTGTGTTTCTGTGTTTGTGTGTTGGTGTGTTTGTGTGTTTCTGTGTTTCTGTGTTTCTGTGTTGGTGTGTTTGGTGAAGACGATTTTCTTCTTCAAACACACAGAAAGTCTTTGATCTTTTTAAAACTTCACTGTAGAATAATGTATTTATATGAAACCATTGAAACTGTGATGAAAACAATAGAAGCAGGAAACAGAACAGAGAACAAAAGAACCTTAGAATTCTATTGAAACAGAATGTGAAAGATAACAGAATTCATTCATTCATTCATTCATTCATTCATTCATTCATTCATCCAGCAAGTTTCTGTTTTTCTTGCTAAAATGACAAAGGTTAGAGTCATTCGGTTCTGTAAAGCAGAGTCTCACCTGCATGATGTTTCTGTACTTTAAAATGTGAAAGATCTTATTGTGATTCATGGATTAATTCATTCATCATTTATTAATGTATTAATGATGTTTAAGTGAATCAAATCTTGCCATTTTGTTGACTGTTTGTTAGGAACTGATTAGATTATTGATTCTTTCAGTGAATTAATTAATTTAGTTTGGATCATTTGAATCAATTTGATTTATTTAGTTTGCTGGTTCATCAATCGATTCATTTAATTTAAAGGATTAAATTATCTGGCTTGTCGAGTTATTGAATGATCCTTTCATTGAGCCATTATTTAAATTTAGAGAATTTAATTGGTTGGCTGGTGATCGCTGATTGGTTCCATCATACAAAGCAGCACTACATTAAGCCAATAAACGGATCCCTGAATCCCTGAACAAGAGAAATTTACAGCCCAAATTCATCCTCTATCTACGACTTTATGTTACACTCAGCTAGTGATCTACAGAAGGGTTGGTGAACTCCTAGAATTGCAGGAAGTTGGTGAGTTGATGACAAGCAGATAATTAAATGATTCATTCTTATTCCCTAATTCGGGGTCACAGGGGTTTGCTGGTGCCTATCCCAGCACACATAGGGTGAGAGGCAGGGGTAGATCCTGGACAGTTTGCCAATCCATCGCAGGGCCAGACATAGACAAACAACACACACACATTTACTCCTATGGACAATTTAGAATAACCAATCAACCTAATCTACATGTTTTTGGACTGTGGGAGGAAACAGGAGTACCCGGAGGAAACCGTACAGAAAGATCCCTGGCCCGGGACCTTCTTGTTGTGAGGTGGTGACCATGCTAACCACTACGCCACCGTGCTTAGTGTTAATTAAATGATAGTTAAAAATAATAATAATAATAATAATAATAATAATAATAATAATAATAATAATAATAGTAATAATAATAATAATAATAGGCTGTGTAATATTAAAATAGAAAAGCTAAGTAAAACTTTGTTTCATTTAATTTATTTAAATTTTATTTATAAAAATGTGTTTAATTTGATTGATTTGATATCAGAAAGGATAAATCAATGTTTTGTTAAGTGCTATTAAATTATTAAAATATAAACTTTAAATCTCTGGTATAATTGAATTAAATGATTTTCTGAAACGGGTTCTAGGAGAAGGTGTGAATGAAGAATTGCTGTTGATTGATGGACAGAAAAGCTCTTGTGTTTCTTTGGATTCGATCCAGATGTTGTAAGTGTAAATATGTCATTGTTTTGCAGCTGTTGTAAATCGTTAGTTATTATTGTTTGAGTAATGAGCGGCGGATGATCTCGTACCCGTGCATGTGCAGGTCCCGTCGCTGCCGTAGGCTCCTTGATTTAGACTCTGTGAGGTAGGAAACATTAGAGCAGGTGCTGTCAGTGTTACACAGGAGGGTCTGCAGGAAGGGGAAGAACCCTGCGCTTGGGAGGTTCCTCGGGGCCACATAGCCTGAAGAAGACACAAGTTCAGACAGCATTTAAACACCAGCAACGTTTTAAAAGTGTGGATTCTGACCGGTAACAAAAAAAAATCCCAAACGATGGTGTGTTTAAAGAAACCCAACAGCAAACAATGGTTCCCCTTTAGACCATAATGATCTGGATAAAAACACACACCTGCCGTCTGCACTCTTATGCAACTTTTGCTAACATTTGAAGATTATCGGAATTAACAAACACACCCGCTCGGACAGATATTTCAGCTTTTTACTGAAAATCTACTAAAACACACTGTAAAAAAGGTTTGTGTAAAAGAATATTTAAACCAAAATAGCATGTCATTGTATTACATACATTCAATTTCCGTAATTTAGGAAACCGTACATACCTTAAAATAAAAAAAAGACATATTGTTACAATGAAAGTATTAATTTTCACAAAAATAAATGAAAAACTATTGTACATTTTCAAGCAAATAATCCCCCTAAAATCAATAGTATAATTCTGTGTAAAGATGCATTTTGTTGATGTGTACTATAGAATTTACCACATAAAACCTTCAAAAATTTTACAAACACATTCCTTAAATTATACTGAAGCAAGATGTTAAACATATATTCCATATAATTTTTAATTGTCACTACAGGATAGGAAATAAAAGAAAACAACACAAGATATAATAAAAATTTTCCCATTCTAAAAGAAAAGGATGAAAATGTGTTGTTGATGAAAATGATTTATCCTTTACTATTTATAATAGCATGTTTTAAAAATCCTATTAAAAATATCCTTGAAAAGTAAATTATTGAAAACTGTGTGGTAGCCCATTATTCATGATCTAAGCCTATTTTTAAATATTCATAAATAAAGTAACCTATCAACTGTGAAACCCTGAGAAACATTTATCAAAATTATAAACATACATGGAAGACAGAAAAAACAAGAAGACGGTCTCCAGTCACATCAGGAGAACTGAACAGTGCGATCTGCATGCGAAACATGTGGTGAGTACTATAATGACTTTATTTATTGAATTAATTATTTATTTTAGGGTAACTTGCAGGTTAGGGGAAAGGCATTATCGCACACATGATACAACTGGCTAATTTAAAAGGTGCGTGGCAAAGATGCTCTGCTAATGTGAAGGGAACATTTGTCATCGTCTTTTAACGTGTATCTTCTTTTAACCCATTTCTGGGCTTATTTAATAAATAAAACGTCCATTTCATTTTAGTTTGCGCCACTTTAGGGCGCTACCGCCTGGCAGCTGTTGGAATAACGATACGTGATAGCACAACTGTTCTGGGGATTCCAAATCTTTTTTCAAGTCAAGCCCAACACTTCTCTAGACTAAAAAGGTAAAACTCAAACAACTTTCGTTGTAGTTATTGAACCTTGTCTTATAGACGCAATGTCGTGTCACAATTGTCGGTGAAATCATTAATCGATTCAAGCCGGTGAATTCATTCATTCATACATCTTCTTACCCGTTTATTACCTAATTCTGGGTGTCTGCTGTGCCTATCCCAGCGCACATAGGGTAAGAGGTTAGGGTACACCCTGGACGGGTAGCCAGTCCATCACAGGGCAACACATAGACAAACAACCATTCACACACACATTCACTCCTATGGACAATTTACAATCACCAATCCACCTAATCTGCATGTGAAACCGGAGTACCCAGAGGCAAGCGCGGGGTGCAGAAGATCCCTGATCCGGGATTAGAACCCAGGAACTTCTTGTTGTGAGGCAACCGAGCGGCGATCCAATAGGTCACCGCGCCGCCTGTTGGTAAAATCATTGAGGAAGTATGAACGCCACTGAAAACTTCAACGAAATTGTCCACGTTCTTTATTTAATTGTTTTGCAGCCAATTGCAAACAGACTTTTGTACATATGCATCATTAAGGCTGAATTTTAGAGAAAACATAATGTTAATGCACCTGTTAACTTTACTGTTGGGACAGCTTAACATTAGCGCTATTAAATGTGCAGTGACGCTACAGTATGTGATCGACAGTGTGAAGATGCTAAATCTTTAATAATACGCTTGAAAGACCATATTGTGGAAGGACGTATGGTGAGGTGTCCAGTAAGTGGATGCATAGATGTTTGTAAACCTCCCACATGTCATGGAAACACAGAGATTTTACAGAAAGCAGAATCAGTGACTTGTAAAGAGACCCAACAGCTAATCCATCATCATCATCACAATCTGTTCAAACCAAATGAACGTTACATGACTGTGACCTTGAATTTGTTGAAGCAAGTACAGATTTAAGTCTTTCTTAGTGTCAGTTCTTAGTGCCAGTTCTTAGTGCCATATTCAACCATACAGAACATTGTTGAGATTCAGAATATACACAGAGTATACAGAGTTGGGTATACTTTAAGTAAACTTACTTTACAGCTAAAAAATGAAACATGCTTATCAGATGATGAGACACCAAAATGTCTGTCAGGGAATTTGATCTGTTTTCTGCATGTCATACAGTCCCAATGAGGACTGCACACTCAAGAACTGTGTGTTTCAAACAAATGTTCTATTATGTGGAACCCATGCCAGGTGTTGTATGCAACAAGGACCTTTTCAGTCTCTTTTTCCTGATAGTATCCATTTGGATTTGGATACTATTTAAGAATAAATAGCAGTACGTTTTGCTGTTCATTATACATAAAATCCATTACTTTCTTACCAAAAACCTTTGATGTACTACTGAATTATTTAACCCTTTCTTTAACTTGCACAGCTGGAAATTTCAGTGCTTCTAACTTTGCAGAAATGTGTGATGTCCAAGTCTCATAGTGTGATACTTTATTTTTTCGACTACAATAGGTGTACACTGGAGATCAAAATTATAGAACAATTTATAAACAAAAAAACAATTTTGAAATAATGTCATCTTCTCTGTTCAACAGTTTTTGTCCTGTCTCTACCATGCTACCAGTACACTTTATCCACTAAATAACTAAGGCAGTTCAACAAAAACCATTATTTTGCAGAAAACACACTGATCAAAATTAGAGAACACTTTCAGATTCCACCCAGTTATTGTTGTTAATCAACACTGGCAGCCTAATTTCCAGTTTCACTGACTCTGCAAGATGGTGGGCCATTCTAAAGTGACTGAAAGCCTCCGACAGCAGGTTGTCAAGATGAAGGGATAACCCTATATCAGCCATAACAAGACAAGTTGGCCATTCCAAAACTTTGAAGATTGAATCTTTAGATCATCACAAACTTATTCAAGTCGCTCAAGAAGGCTGGTCGACCATGAAAGACAAATACAAGAGGGGACACGATACTGCAGAGGATTTTGACGGGCAATCGTTTCCACACTGCAGCTGGAATTGCTCACCAGTTCAGCGCAGAACAGGGTTAGTATCTGTCTCGTCATACTGTGTCTCGACGTTTAAGAGCATTGGGACTGAAAGTGCACTTTGCAGTGACCAAACCTCTCATTAGCAGAACTAATCAAAAGGCTAGACTGAGCTTTGCTGAGGAGCATGTTATGTGGACAGAGGAGAACTGGTTCAAAGTTAACTTCAGTGCTGAAAGCAAGTTTACTTTATTTAGGTCTGATGGGAAACAATATGTTTGGCGACAAACTGGAGAAAGACTGAACCCAAAGTGTGTAAAGAAGTCAGTGAAAAGTGGAGGAGGAAGTGTCATGGTTTGGAGCATATTTTCTACAGCAGGAGTTGGGCCTCTTCTACAGCTTCATGGCAGAGTGAATGTAAATGTTTATCAGAACCTTCTTCAACAACATATGTTACCTTCCCTGCATTCATCGCCCAATCAGCCCACAGTGTTCATACAGGATAATGCTCCATGTCACACAGCAAAACAGGTAAAGCAGTTCCTTGAAACTGAAAACATTTGAAATAATGGCATGGCCTGCCCACAGTCCTGATCTCAATCCAATAGAGAACCTCCGGAAAATCCTTGGCAACAAAGTTATGGTCAAGAAACCCACTGCATTCTCTGAACTGTGGAGGAGAATGTAAGAAGAGTGAACCAAAATCAAAAGAGCAATGTGAAAGACTAGTGCTGCCCTGTGGCCGCAGATGTGCTAAAGTCATTCAGAGCAAAGACCTGTACACTTCCTACTAATTGCTCACTGTTCAGCAATTATAACTTTCAGAAATGTGGGATGTCTACGTCTCTGTTTTCTGCAAAATAATGTTTTTTGTTGAAATGCCTTGGTTTTCTATGGAAAAGGTTTACTGGTAACATGGTATAGACAGGACAAAAACTGCTTCAACTGTTGAGCAGTGAAGATGACATTATTTCAGAAATGTTCTATTGTTTATAAACTGTTCTCTAATTTTGATGGTGTGTGTATTTCAGTCTTTTGCCCTGATACTCGTATTAATTATCAAAATAGATTGCATAATTCTATGCATAATTGCATAATTCTTGCATAGAGTGTTGCTTGCTTGCTTGTATGTATTTCATTTGACAATCTATTAGTCTATTTGACAAAAGAAGACTGAGTTTATCTCTGTTTAAACATATTGCTTATGAACTTTTCCATGTTCAAAGGAAAACACTGAACGCAGATAAAACACTGAAGACAGGAATACAGTGAACGCAAGGAAAAACTGAACGGAGTGAAAACATTGAACACAGGAAAACACTGAACAACAAAAAAAAAACACTGAACACAGGTAAACACTGAACAAAAGGAAAACACTGAACGCAGGTAAAACACTGAATACAGGGAAATACTGAATTTCGGGAAACACTGAACGCAGGGAAACATTGAATGCAGGGAAACACTGAACGCAGGGAAACACTGAATGGTGGGAAAACACTGAATGCAGGGAAAGGCCCTGAACCCCTAATTGCTAAACTGTAAGTCACTCTGGATAAGAACATCTACCAATTGATGTAATTGTAAATGGCGAATGGCGAATAAACTGAATGGCGAATAAACACTGAACGCATGTGAAACACTGAACTCAGGGAAACACTGAACGCAGGAAAAACAACGAAGGAAAGGAAAACACTGACCGGAGGGAAAACACTGAACGTGGTGAAACACTGAACGCATGTGAAACACTGAACTCAGAGAAACACTGAAGGAAAGGAATCAGTGAGCGGAGAAAAACTCTGAACACAGGGAAACACTGAATACAGGGAAACACTGAATACAGGGAAACACTGAACGCAGGAAAAACACTGAATGTAAGGGAAACACTGAATGGAGGTACAACACTGAATGGAAGGAAAACACTGAACACAGGGGAAACACTGAATGGAAAGAAAACACTGAATGCGGGGAAAACACTGAACAGAGGGAAAACACTGAATGTAGGAAAAACACTGAACGCAGGTAAAACACTGAACGTAGGTAAAACACTGAACGCAGGGTAACACTGAATGCAGGTAAAACACTGAACGCATGTAAAACACTGAATGCAGGTAAAACACTGAACCCAGGTAAAACACTGAACGCAGGGTAACACTGAATGCAGGTAAAACACTGAACCCAGGTAAAACACTGAACGCAGGGAGACACTGAATGCAGGTAAAACACTGAACAGGAAGAAAACACTGAACGCAGGTAAAACACTGAAAGCAGGGAAACACTAAACGCAGGTAAAACACTAAACAGGGAGAAAAAACTGAACGCAGGGAAAACACTGAACACAGGGAAACGCTAAACGCAGGTAAAACACTGAACAGAGGAAACACACTGAACGCAGGTAAATGTAACGGATTACTAAGAGACAGATCCATATTGCAGGTACAATTTATTATAAATTATGGAAAAACACAAAGAGAAACTAAACACGAGTAACAACAAACATAGTAAAACTGCTAAACACGAAATAAACACATCTGCCGAACGCCGACAGACAACACAAAAAGGTCCACAGCAGGAAAAACTTAACTGAAGCAGGTTGACAAAGTTCATGAGCAGTTCTATGGTGTAACAGTCGTACGGTTAGTGATCCGGACCCAAAGTCAATAACTCGCGACGCGCACAATGCGTCATTGCCCTGGAACCATTTGGTTTCCAGGACGACAACGCTACGGGAGGGGGCGTGGCCTAGTAGGCTTCCTTGCAGTAAAACACTAAACAGAGAGAAAACACAGAAAGCAGGGAAAACACTGAACACAGGGACAGACTGAAAGCAGGGAAACACTGAACACAGGTAAAACACTGAACGCATGTAAAACACTGAATGCATGTAAAACACTGAATGCAGGGAAACACTGAAAGCAGGAAAACACTGAACGGAGGGAAAAAACTGAACAAAGGGATCCACTGAACGCATGTAAAACACTGAATGCAAGGAAACGCTGAACAGAGGGAAAACACCGAACGCAGGTAAAACACTGAACGGAGGAAAAACACTGACTGGAGAATAAACACTGAATGCAGCGAAACACTGAATAGTGAAAACAGTGAATGCATGTAAAACACGGAATGCAGGGAAACACTGAACACAGGAAAACACTGAATGTAGGGAAACACTGAACAGAGGTAAAACACTGAACGGAGGGAAAACCCTGAATGGAAGGAAAACACCAATAAAGGGAAAACACTGCACAGAGGGAAAACATTGAACGGAGGTAAAACACTGAATGGAGGGAAAACCCTGAATGGAAGGAAAACACTGAATAGAGGGAAAACATTGAATGTAGGAATAACACTGAACGCAGGTAAAACACTGGACCTAGGTAAAACACTGAATGCAGGGAAACACTGAATGCAGGTAAAACACTGAACGCAAGTAAAACACTGAACGCAGGTAAAACACTGAACCCAGGTAAAACACTGAATGCAGGGAGACATTGATTGCAGGTAAAACACTGAACAGAGAGAAAACACTGAACACAGGGAAAACACTGAACGCAGGTAAAACACTGAACAGAGGGAAAACACTGAACACAGGTAAAACAGTAAACAGGGAGAAAACACTGAACACAGGTAAAACACTTAACAAAGGGAAACACTGAACACCAGTAAAACACTGAACAGAGGGAAAACACTGATTAGACGATAAACACTGAACACAGGAAAACGCTGAAAGCAGGGAAACACTGAATGCAAGTAAAACATTAAACAGAGAGTAAACACTGAACACAAGTAAAACACTAAACAGAGAGTAAACACTGAACACAGGTAAAACAGTAAACTGAGAGAAAACACTGAACACAGGTAAAACACTAAACAGAGGGAAAACACTGATGGAGGGAACCACTGAACAGAGGGAAAACACTGATTGGAGGATAAACACTGAACACAGGAAAACAGGAAACACGGAATGCAGGTAAAACACTAAACAGAGAGAAAACACTGAACGCAGGTAAAACACTAAATAGAGAGAAAACACTGAACGCAGGGAAAAAAATGAACACAGGGAATCACTGAACACCGGTAAAACACTGAACAGAGGGAAAACACTGATGGAGGGAACCACTGAACAGAGGGAAAACACTGATTGGAGGATAAACACTGAACACAAGAAAACGCTGAAAACAGGAAACACGGAACGCAGGTAAAACACTAAACAGAGGGAAAACACTGATGGAGGGAACCACTGAACAGAGGGAAAACACTGATTGGAGGATAAACACTGAACACAGGAAAACGCTGAAAACAGGAAACATGGAATGCAGGTAAAACACTAAACAGAGAGAAAACACTGAACGCAGGTAAAACACTAAATAAAGAAAAAAACACTGAACGCAGGGAAAACACTAAACACAGGGAATCACTGAACACCGGTAAAATACTGAACAGAGGGATAACACTGATTGGAGGATAAACACTGAACACAGGAAAACGCTGAAAACAGGAAACACGGAACGCAGGTAAAACACTAAACAGAGAGAAAACACTGAAAGCAGGGAAAACACTAAACACAGGGAAACACTGAACGCAGGGAAAACACTAAACAGAGGAAACACACTAAACACAGGTAAAACACGGAACGCATGTAAAACGCTGAATGCATGTAAAACATTGAACGCAGGGAAACACTGAACGCAGGAAAACACTGAACGGAGGAAAAACACTGAACAAAGGGATCCACTGAACGCATGTAAAACACTGAATGCTGGGGAACACTGAACAGAGAGGTAAAACACTGAACAGAAGAATCCTCTGAACGCATGTAAAACACTGAATGCAGGGAAACACTGAACAGAGGAAAAACACTAAACAGAGAGAACTGTTTGGACTTCCTCTATTGGGCCCCTGAGTGATGCCCTTAACCCCCAATTGTTCCGTTGAACAAATGAGATAAATGTATGTGGCTCTGGATAACAACATCTGCTCAACGCTGTAGAAATAAAGGTGAAGATTATTCAGTGGATTAATTAAATTTTTATTAAATGATTGCACTGAGATGGACTGGCGACCCGTCCAGGGTGTACCCCCGCCTCTCGCCCTATGTGTGCTGGGATAGGCGCAGC
>JAOTRA010000012.1:4045225-4061053 GCA_026260255.1 Pseudolaguvia tuberculata | reverse complement strand
TGCTGGGATAGGTGCAGCAGACCCCCGTGACCCCGGATTCGGGAATAAGCGGGTAAGAAGATGAATGAATGAACGAATTCTCTTGAAATTGTCTTCTGCCTTATAACAAAGGATTGTAAACATATGCACAGAATGGCAAGGGATAAAAACTCAGCCCATTTTTGTGACGTATTGCATTTCTTAGTTTTTTTCATTTTTATTTTAAGAAGTAGAAATCGCACTACTCCGAGTCAGCTAAATGAGGATTAGTTCCCTTTTGTGTCTGGTTCCTCTCAAGGTTTCTTCCATCTAAGGGAGCCTTTCCTTTCCATGGTTGCCCTAGGCTTGCTTACTGATGATATTTGTATAACATTTTTAAAAAACATTTTTTTTTTTTTTTTTTACATTTTTACTTGTTTTGTAAAGCTGCTTTGAGACAATGTCCATTATTAAAATTGCTATATAAATAAAACTGAATTGAATTGTTAATCACAGCAGTGCTCAACACTATTAACATTATGTTAGCCTTAAAATGGAAAGTATTAGATTTACAATATTTTCAAAATTATTAAACATATTTGCATTTAAGTTATAGGAAATAAAAGCAAACAGCAAAATCTCTAAGTAAACAGTCTTTGCAGTATGAATATTTTCAGACGATAATGTATTAGAACACGTTATTTAGACTCTCATAGCTAGTGAAGTATTACAAACTTCAATATGTTGTTTTAGTTCTTCTGCTTTATACGCTATATTATCAAAAGTTTGTGGTCACCTGAGTATCACAAACACATTTGATTTCAAACTCCTTTCAACAGATTTATTCTCATTTTGCTATCAGATCAGACACTATCACAGATACAGATCAGTTAAGGCAGTCTGGGGTGTAAGATGCTATTCCAGTTCATCCCAAAGGTGTTCAGTGATGGTAAGATCAGGACATTGTGCTTACCACTTGTGTTATTTCACCCTAATAACATATAACATATAAAAGCATTCTATACATATTTGTAGCAATATTATATAGATTTACCACATATTGATCTAATGATCAGTTGATCTAAAACGTATAGTGGTTATAGTGTGTCTTACTTACCGTATTTTCCGTAATATCAGACACTCCGGATTATAAAGCGCTAAATCAATGAACAGATATATTTTTATATATTTACATGTATTTTTCATTTAAATTTTAAGGTGCATTAAGCAATGGTGTAGAAGGCATGTTCCAGTAGAAACATCAATCGAGATGTGGGACTTTTGCACCACGGACTGAACCAGGACTAAACCAGGACTAATGTTGGAGCAACAGAGAACCCAGACCCCTCGGCAGCAGCGTTTAGACTTTTTAATGTCGGTCCTTAAAACACTTAAAATTAAAGGATTTTAAGTGTGCCTTATAGTCCAGAAAACATGGAATGTATTAAGAAAAGAAATAAGTTCCTGCGTGACTAAGAGGCTTTAGACGGATACATCTTGTAGGTACAAGCTTTATTGAGTTTAGTAGGGTAGTTCAAGATCAAGGTCAAAATACAGGCAAGGCTCGATACACAAACCACAAGGCAGGCAAACAAATCAAAACCACTAGATGGGAAAACCAAAAGACAAAGAACTGAAGCAGCATGCTAGAATTCTTGGAGAGCAACCTCTGGTGGTGAGTTGGAGGAATTGTTACAGTACCCCCCCCCCCCCTCTTACAAATGCCTTCAGGTGTTTTAAGTGGATGGTCTCATAGCCGAGAAGATAGACGTTCCAGGTGAGTTCTGTGGAAGTCCTAAATAAGTGAAGGGTCTCGAATATCCTGTGCTTTTACCGAGCATCCTCAGGGTTGCTGCATTGGTAGAATGACATATGGTAAGATGAAACCAAAATAGAACTTTTTGGTAAAAACTCTACTCATTGTATTTGTAGGAGAAAGAATGCTGATTTTCATCCAAAGAACACCATACCTACTGTGAAGCATGGGAGTGGAAACATCATGCTTTGGAGCTGTTTTTTTGCAAAGGGACCTGGACGACTGATCCAAGGAAAAGGAAAGAATGAATGAGACCACGTATCATCAGATTTCAGAGTAAAAACCTCCTTCCATGAGCAAGGGCATTGAAAATGAAACATGGCTGGGTCTTTCAGCATGACAATGATTCCAAACACACCGCCTGGGTAATGAAGGAGTGGCTTAATAAGAAGCATTTCAAAGTCCTGGAGTGGCCTATCAAGTCTCCAGATGTCAACCCCATGGAAAAACCCCAATTTCTGGAGGGAGTTAAAGGTCTGTGTTGCCCAGCAACAGCCCCAAAACATCACTGCTTCAGAGAAGATCTGCATGGAGGAATAGGCCAAAATACCAGCAACAGTGTGTGAAAACCTTGTTTTTGACCACCATAATTTGCAAATAGATGCACATGGAACGATTATAAGAGGATGTTAGTTCATAATGGTATTTATCCATTGAACACCTACATATTTAAGGTTCAGTTTCCTATCTGGCAACCTGAGGTGATCCCTTCTAGATCCCTTTCAGCATGATAATGATCCCAAACACCACCCAGGTAATGAAGGAGTCGCTTTGTAAGAGGCATTTCAAGGGCTGGGCGTTGCCTAGCCAACCCCATAGACAATCTTTGGAGGGAATTTAATGTCTGTGTTGCCCAGAGACAGCCCCAAAACATCACTACTCTTGAGAAGATCTGCATGGAGGATACCAGCATCAGTATGTGAAAACCTTGTGAAAACATTTGACCTCTGTCATTGCCAACATAGGTTATATAATAAAGTGTTGAGATGAACCTTTGTTACTGACCACCATAGTTTGCAAATAAATTCTTTAAAAATCAGTCAATATGATTTTCTGGATGTTTTTCTCATTTTGTCTCTCATAGTTGAGGTATACCTATGATGAAAATGACAGGCCTCTCTCATGTTTTTAAGTAGGAAAACTGGCACAATTGGTGGCTGACTAAATCATTTTTTTGTCTCACTGTATATTCCTGGGGACTATACATTTGTATTTCTCTCTTATTAAACTAAGGTACATGTTTCTTTGGACTGTCAGAGAAACTTTCTTGGTGTGAGGCGACCGTGCTTACCACCACGTCGCCCAACTCTTTACATAATCATTTTTTAGTTGCTTATTTAAATGAACAATCTATTTAAAGGAGATAAATTATTTAAAAAAACAACAACAAAGCAGTAGTCAAATCTTTTAATAATACAAAGTTTATTATACAGCTTCCTATGGATTTGAGTGACTACACAAGGGATATGCTACATGACAATCAGAAGCTATATTTATAGCATTCAGTGTTTTAAAACATGCTGGCAAGCATTTAATTCCTTTAAGGAAACAAAAAGGTGTCTTTTGTGTAAAACAATCATGTTTATGATATGAGACACAATGTTCACACAATGCAAATGCCACAAGGTTAGTTTTTCTTCCACCGAAAGCTTGAATTGAAAAACATTTCAATCAAAAATGTTTATCAGCTGTAAACATAAATCATGTAATTGCCACTTAAGACTTAAATTGAAAAAAAGGAAACATAAGGCTTGCAGGTTACATGACGTGTGTTAAATATTGCTTGTTCTTTGTATTTGACTTTTCTTTCCTGCGTCTGTGTCCTTTTTTTAATATAATGTAGTAATAGCATATGAGAGCTGCAATCACACTAGTCAATCTTTGTGTTGTGGTTCTTTTAATTGTAATTTGATTCACATCAGAAATGGTACAAATAAAAATCCAATCACTTCCTCCCATTTATTATGCTCATTAAAATTACAAAGGATTAAAATGATCAATAATCACCTAAACATACAAATTAGTGTGAGGTAAAAATAGAACTATTTTATTATGAATAATGGTTGTCTGTATCTGCCAACCTCTGTGTGTGTGCGTGTGTGTGTGTGTGTGTGTGTTGAGAGAGAGCATTCAGTAATACATTCACAAGCACTGTGTTCAAAACAGAGATGTAGCAAGAGGACACTTACTGTATACATAAAAAACATGAACAAAACACCAAAGCCAATTTAGCAAAATACATAATTTTCTTTGGAAAATAAACAAAGAATTCTTTTTCTAAACACAACAAGGCATCTGTGATGACAGTGATGACAGTGATAGATACTTCTTGTGTATTACACAACTTTTTTTAGACCTGTGACTGCGATCTCAAAGAAGCGTTTCGGTTTTGTAAAAGACTTAATAAAACATCTATTACACGTTCTTAATGGACATAAGAAAAATTATAATAGTTCATATACAATATGTATGTTAAGGCCTGCATATTGATTTCTTATCCATTTTATTTTTAGACTTTAACAAAGTACAACTTGAAACTGTAATTATTATGTGTCATGCATCTAATTAGGAACATTGTCATTACACCAACCAATTGAACATGGTATCATTCATTCAGTTACAAATCTTCCTTTACCTTAGCTCTACAAGGCATGTTTTCAAACAGATGCCTGTTCTGGATAAAGTAAGACATGGAAAACCAACATGATGTAAGCTAAGTTTTTGTTTTGAAAGATGCACTTTGTGATATGTACATCCGAGGGCTATTATTTCGATTCAACAGCAAATATCTGGTAAAGATAAAATACTGGACGTTTCTGTCCAGCATGTTCAGCTTGAGTTTCCGTTGTAATTTGGGGTCACGGGGGTCTGCTGGCACCTATCCCAGCTCAAATAGGGCGAGAGGTGGGGGTACTACCTGGACCATCACAGGGCAACACATAGACAAACAACCATTCACACACACATTCACTCCTATAGACAATTTGGAATCACCATGTTTTTGGAGTGTGAGAGGAAACCGGAGTAACCGGAAGAAACCCATGCAAGCATGGGGAGAACATGTAAACTCTGCACAGAAAGACCCCTGGCCCAGGAATCGAACCCGGGATCTTCTTCTTCTCCACTAGGCCACCGCGCCGCCCAGTTGTACAATTTACCTCTTGTATTTTGTCAAAAGAGGGTTCCGGTTGTTAAACCATTAAAAGATAAAAGGATTGTGATCTTGCGATAAAAGGATTGTGATAAAAATGTAATAACAATAACCACAGGGGTCCCATTTTTCAATTTTGTGATATCATGTGTAATTTCATGTAAGCTTTCGGCCATCTCTTAACAGTATAACCTAAATGTGGGAAAAGTAGTAGCACAGTGGTTAAGGTGTTGGACTGATACGTAGAAGATCATGGTTCGATTCCCAGCACCACCACTGAGCAAGGCCCGTAATTGGTCAGTTGTATAAAGAAGATAAATGTATGCGCTTTGAATAAGGACGTCTGCCAAATGTTGAATAAAGGAATGCCCTGTCAGCTGGGCTGGTATGCTTGAGCTGTAAGTGTGAACAGTATCTTATTCTGTGCAACTGTGCAATTTCAGGATAAGATGACAGCTGACTCCTTTTCAGTGGTTAGACTAACTTGTTCATGTCAATTAATAATCAATATAACAGTACAGCTTTAAATAGAAAAAAATCTGTGATATTACATTCAAATGGGTTTATGTTATAGAAAGAAAAGCAAAGAATCTGAGAAGTATCTAATTTTCCACAAACAAAATAAAAATATATATTTTTTAATGAAATAAAGTATTTAACAAAACAAAGCTTGAAATTGCATGAGTGATCTGTGCATTTTGATTTAATTTCTGGTGACAGTGCATCATATTTATACAGTAAATAGTTTCAGAATTTCTTATTATGAAAAGAAAGCTTTCTGCATAAAATATTGAGCTTATTTGAGCTCATTTTCTAGCCATAATTTTATATAAAATAAATTGTATAAATATTTGGAATTCATGCAAATTGTTAAAACCAGTGATTACTTAAAAAGGTAACCTGATACAATGAAATAGTGTACCTTTGATATAGAAGTAAACGGTTTCTTCTTCCTATAGGATTACGATTTTACTAAAAAATGATTTTGGCATAATGTGAAGATATTAAATATTAGAACATTTTAAAGGAGTTCATGTTGTGAAGCGCATCCATGGGCTTATGTGGACAACAAAAAACTGGCCTGTTACCTGTCTCAGGATATTATGGGTATAGGTAAAGACAAAATAGGGTATTTTTAAAACCTCCTGTTACATCATTTCCTCTGCATTTCTCATGGATTTTTTAGGAAAGCAGACATTTAACTCCCAGTTTAAGAAGAATTACACTTTTGAAAGTAGAAGCCTTAAGTACCACCTGTCTAGAGTAATCTTAAGTACTGGAACGCTGCAGATTTAGGCAGTTAACTACCAGGATTCTGGCATGGATTTCAAAGCAGTACTGTATATGTGTGGTTTTAACAAATACAGCTTGTTGCCCCATGTGGCCTGTGTTTGGTTACAGGACTTACCACTTTCAGTAAAAGCTCCTCTTACTTTAAGATTTACTTGGTGCCAGCCCACCCTCTGTCACCATAGGCTCCTTCTCCAGTGGCAGAATGAGGTGAAGGGGCACAAAGTTCAGAATCTGTATCAGACTCAGCCTCTGCAATGTAGGGCCTAACTTTGGAGCAACGGGTCACGCCGCTGAAGTACGTGTTGTTAAGGTAGTCTAGGTTCTCTTTTGACTGTGAGATACTAAAGCCACTGAAGGAGCGCTCAAGCTCCTCGTGATCTACAGAGGGAATAGAGACAGAGGTGTCACTTTCAGCACCCGCCTGCTGCTGAGACACAGCTCCAGGCTTCGACTCCTCCACAGCACTAACACGAGAACCTCGGTTAGAGCCGTTATGGCCGCTGGAGGTGCGCTCATGAGTTGGAGGGGGCGGGATTCGCACCAAAGAGGTATCATCCGCTGGGGAAGTGCCTCTGCAGCCCGGAATGGGTCCAGAAATGGCATGGGGTTGCCAAGAGGTGGATGGAGGGCAATTGTTCTGGTTGACAGATGGAGGAGCGTCAAGATTTTTCTGACCAGTTGAGCTGTTGGAACGGATAATCTTGGTAACTGAGCTATACTTTTCCATGTGCTCGATTGGGCTATGGTATGGCGGGGCTGGATCAGGCTCTTTAGAACCAAAGTAGGCATCAGTCTCAGATTGTGGGATTCCCATGCGTTGAATATAGACATTCACTAAGAAATCAAGTTTCCTTTCCATCGACATCACCTGTTTAAGAGCAGAGTAAGAAAAGCATAACAGCTCAGACACATGGCATCATCATGTTGCAAATCATGTGAACTAATCTTACATTCAATTACTTACACTTATGAGATCAAATGTACATGTTTAGGTGCACACAAAACAGTCGATTCTTTTTTATATTTATTATTATTTAAACTAATAGTCCAGGTAGGTAATTCCACATGTGCTAGAATAATCATTTTAATAACCTGTTTCTCCACTTTCAAAAGCCTTCCCATCATGCTTGGGTCCTCTGCAATTTCTGCTTCTGTTGAGCTCTTAGGACGATCTTTGTCGGTGATTGAAGCACCTCTGCCAACAATCTGGTCAACCCTACCATTTAAATTAAAAAAAGAAAATACATTCTAGGCTATAGCAAATGTTGGGATATTAACTTACAAGCTTTATTCTAGGAAACAAAAAAATATGCAGACACAACTGTATTGACTGTATTGTTTAAAAAGTGTTCAGGAAAAAAGTTAGAGGAAAGCAGAACATAAGGAAGGTGGTCATCCTGCACTCATTCATTAGCTGGCTACTGCAATATTATGTATAGAAATGAAAACATGCACCGTGGTGGAAAATGATATGAACAGGTGTTACCAGACAACTGAAAGAGAGAGAAAGAGAGAGAGAGAGAGAGAGAGAGAGAGAGCAAGACAGAAGAATGGACAAAGGGCCCAGCCCACCATAAGGACTATAGCTACACGTCAATTAAAAAGTACAGTATTTAAACTATGTGTAAAGAAATGTTTTCCAATTGTTTGCTATACATTAAATTTATTAAAAATGTTAATTGCTACCGTATTATTCTGTAATGATTAAAAATAAACAAAATATTGATGTCAACACTTTTGTGTTAACTGTTTATTAAATAAGCAGATTAAAAAAAAAGAAAAAGAAAATATGATCAATAAAAACTTGTAAATTGATGTTAAATAAGCTTACCTAGATCTACCTGATACTCAGATGTCCTTAGATGATTGTTGTGTATTATAGGGCATGCCTTTAAAACATGTCATGCCAACATGCATAAAAAAGACTGTCAATTCTACACGGTCAGTGGCACCTTTGCTGCATTTTGCTCGGTCCAGATAATTCATTTCAAACAGCGAAGCAAGCAAACCGGCGCAACCTGTTTTTGTTGAATTACTAATGACTTACCTCGAAGCTATATGCCAAAGATATATGACATACTAAAATGCCTTGTGAACCATGCTCAGTCATTACAAACAAAAGCTGTAAAGAAAATTAGGAAATATTAACAGCTACTAACTAGATCTTTAACAGTGTTTAAGAATTACTGCTCAGTAATAAAGTTGTCACCAGTTCAAAAAATTGTCATTTTTTTTCCAAAGTCAATAAAACCCATCGCATTGATGATGCAGATTCAATAATTAGAGCTCATTCTTCTGCCTTGTTTGAGTGAACTGAGCATTCCAGTAAGCAATGTTATATAGGTCATGTAGCAGAAACAAAAACAGGTTGTCTTTTTAACTTCCGCTCAGCATAACCAGCAAAAAAATTAAAATATACAGTTCTAAGGCGAGCAGGAGATGCAGTTTGGTGCGTCCTAACCTAGGTGAGAACTCGGGCGACTCTTTGGTTCCCTTGGTTGAATACTTCTTATGGCGGGGAGTGGTGGGACCTGGAGGACCCAATATCATATCTATCCTGGCAAAGCAAATAGAGGAGAGGACAGCACAATGCAGGATGACGCAACACAGACCAGCACAGACGTTTGGACCATGGGCACATTAGCATAGGAAGGAAGTAAACAACCAAACCATGAAAAGATAAATAGGAAGAGAGAGAAAGAAAGTAAAAAATATATTCCTGACATACTTTACAGAGTGACCAGCTGAATGGTTGTTTTCTAAGTTTCAGCTGGAGCAATGATGGTGCGATCTTGCATGGAAACCAAAGCAAGATTTGGCCAAAGTATAAGTATGCTGAAAGTATGCCTATGTATGCTTCAAGAGCATGAATATATTTATAAATTGTATACTGTATAATGAATTACTTTCTTAAGTCAAAATACTACAGTATATACTGTACATAGAGTAATACTTCTTTTGGCTGCAGAGAACCGCAATGCTTGCCATTTCTTTTGTGTTATTACTCTAAATGTGCACTGATGCCCCTTGGTGGTGGATGAGTGTTTGTGCAAACACGATATTAGATACACACAATGAAACGTTCTGTCTTATTTAAGTCAATGAGATCCACAGGTGATAAATGTGATGTTATATTGTTTGGAAGAGAAATAGAATGACTGAATCAGGAAAGGACATGCGAATAATGTGGACTGTTATACAATAGCTAATGCTTTGAATAGAGTGTTCTGGGCATGTAGGGGTATACATACTGTAGATATTGTTAAGGCAAGAACAGAACTGAACGGAGAAGACAGAGGGAAAGCAAACAGGAAGAAACTATTGCCTTAGCACACAGGGAGTTTATATCTGGTCTTGCCTGGACTGCAGATTTTTAATCCTGGCCAACATGTCTAGATGTCCAGCGGAATATTGCTCAATAACATCCATCACATCATAAGGCCGAAGACTCTCCTTAAACTTTCGCTTTGACACCATAAACCGCATAATGCTGCAGAGACAAAGCATCCCCAAACAATATATTAAACTTAATTAAACATTTTATATTGTCAGTACATCTGATCATTTGAGCTTGTGCAAGCCTGATGCTGTCATAGTGTCCTTGCTGATCTAATAGAAATTTTTCATGATAGTAAAAAAAAACTATAAAGGCAATAAGTTGTAGCACAGTGCTTAAAGTACTGTACTGTTAATTGGAAGATTCCCAGCTCGTTTCGTTGTTCATCTCTCAGCAGCACGTTTCCACTGTTTGGCCCCTGAGTAAGGCTCACACATATTCAATTTCATTCATTCATTCACATTCATCTTCTTACCCGCCTATTCCCTAATTCGGGGTCACAGGGGTCTGCTGGGGCATATCTCAGCGCACATAGGCCGAGAGGCAGGGGTGCACCCTGTATGGGTTACCAGTCCATTGCAGGGCAACACATAGACCACAACCAGTCACACATACATTCACATTCCCTCCTATGGACAATTTAGAGTCACCAAATCGACCGAATCTGCATGTTTTTGGATTGTGGGAGGAAACCGGAGTATCCGGAAGAAACCCACGCATGCGCAGGGAGAACATTTTATTTCTTTAACAATTTAACAAATGAAATACAGAAATTGCTAGCAATTAATTATAATCTAGTCTGCATGAATAAATGTATGATAGAAACTACCTGTCACGACATCTCATTTACAAAACCATCTGGTTTGTTGCTGTTTGCAGCTTCACCTGCTTTTCTCAGACCTTGTTTGTGTAAATATTCACTTAATCAGTCAGAGGTGCCAATGTGCAAGAAGTCATTGATGAATTGAATTAAAACTTCTGACTCTCAATCAATGTTCTAATTTGTCTTGAAGGTGCAGGACACCAGATTTCCTCCAAACAAAACATCCCCATCTACATAGATTGCTTTTTGTTCCCACTTCATAACATATGTTAGCAATTAAAAATATTTTTTAGAGAATAGTTTATTAATGGTTATATTGGCAGATAACATTTACTCTTTTTAATTATTTATTTCTGAATAGGAGCATCAAGATAAAAAAAAAAAATACAAAAATATGTCTACTTGTGTGTTTACTGTGTATCTTATTTTACACTGCTAGATACAACATTGCTTTTTTAGTCCAGGAAGAACCATTCGAAACTTCTTTTTCTAAAGTCTTCGCTGTACATTCTTTTATGTAATGTTGCTTCCAAATACAGTTTAAATCTGTTGTAAATAATAGAAAAGAGAAAACTGACCAGTATCTATTATAACTTTATAGTCCAGCATGGTATTTTAACATTATGGCTGAGCTGTTGCTCAAAAACTGCTTTTATTTTATAAGATAAACACTTACAGGCCAGGTCAGAAATTTCAGTTTCGAATTGTAATCATATGCAATTATATTCGCAATTTTTATGGATATAAAACACTAATCTCAGTCAGCAGGAGAGATATCCACATATATTTGGATACCTCTCCTTAAAGTTTACACTCACATTTTATTTCATATGTAATACATAAGCCTCCTGTTTATTTGCAGTGTAACTTACCACACCGCCCGAATGGTAACCTTAATTCCTGGTGTTAAATCTTGTGGAACGAACTCACAATGGCAACTCTTATTGTCATCGACAATGTCCTCTCCAGGGAGGCTGGCTTCTGGAAAAAACACAATATTAAAACAGGCGACTCCAACATTAGTGGAACCCCGAAACCTCCCCAGTTTTAAGCTTGTTTTCTCTGGGATGGCACTAAGCAGAGACCAGTCACAGCCATTAACTTGCACAGCTCGTTAAAACAGTTTATAGTTGAATATTGGTTAGGTCAGGGCAGGTTAACGGGCAGTGTGAGCTCATTGGCTCATTGGCTTATTGGCAGGTGATATTACAGGATGCACAAGGAGACAGCAGGGATTGACTGGATTTAATATCAAGAGTTAACAGAAATTACTGTCACCCAGAAAAACATGAGCCAGCAAATGTTACAAAATATAAATTAGACCTCAAATTGCAGTGGCTCTGCAAAAGGATTTTATAAAACTATACAATATTAGATAATCATACACTGATCAGGCATGCCATTATGGCCAGTGACAGGTAAAGTGATAAAGTTGATAAATTCATTCATTCATTTGTCTTATAACCCGTTTATTCTCTAATTCGGGGTCACAGAGGTCAGCTAAAGCCTATCCCAGTTCACATAGGGCGAGCGGCAGGGGTACACCCTGGACAAGTTACCAGTCCATCACAGGGCCACACGGAAGAACAACCCCACACATTCACTCCTATGGGCAATTTAGAATCACCAATCAACCTAATGTACATATTTTTGGACTCCACACAGAATAACCCCCAGCCCAGGAATCAAACACAAGACCTTTTTGTGGTGCGGCAACCGTTTTAACCACTACGCTATTGCGTATCTGGCGGCCATGTTTTTTCCGTTTTGGATCAATAAATACTAATATATTTTGGGCATGTAGTAAATGTTAGAATTGAGTGAGGGGGGATTTTTTTTATCAGTCAAAAATTTACATACACTTCCTTAGTAGTTTGTAGAACTGCTCCAAGTTAGAGTTTGTAGAACTGCTTTCAAGTTGGCCAAACATTTCGGCCAAAACATTATCTTTCCACAAACTTTCTACAATAGCTTGCTGAAATGCGGGACTATGTGCAGGACCCATTTCTGCCCTTGCTTTAACTTCCTGGATTCAGATGTCGCTTTAATATATTCACGTAAGTTGGTAAGTGGTAGCCTAGTGGTTAAGGTGTTGGACTAATACCAGGAAGACCGAGGTTCGATTCCCACCTCCACCAAGCAACCACTATGGGCCCTTAAGCAAGGCCCTTAACGTTCAGTTGTTAAAAAAATAATAGACCAAATGTAAATCGCTCTGGATAAGACCGTCTGCCAAAACTGTAATAGCTGCAACCCCACAACATTAAACACCCCAGCACTAAGCTTTGCTCTCTTTCCTCCAATGACATGTCTCTAGAAATTAAGAGCGATGTGCAGCTGCAAACTGTCAGGTTTTTTTATGAAGGTTTTGAAGTGGGCTTAATCGTTCAGCTCATGGTGCTATAGTACTGGGAAGTGGTAGCCTAGTGGTTAAGGTGTTGGACTAATACCAGAATGACTGGGGTTCGATTCCCAGCGTCTGCCAAACTGTAACTGTAACTACTCGTTTTACTATAGGCAAGTTTTACTACGCTGTCCTACCAGTTTCAGTCAAAATCTTCACAGGGTCTTTTACTGTTATCCCGGGGTTGATTCGCACATTTCACACCAAAAAACTCCTTCTTCCTGAGTGTATGATGGTTGCACATACTTTTTATACCTTTGTATTATCGTCTGAACAGATGAACGTAGGAGCTTGAGGCATCTGGACATTGAACCTAAGGATGAGTCTTACAATTCTTTTCCTGATGCTTTGGTTGATTTTGAGGAGTGCCATTAGATGCATCCACAGTTGTGCTACTTATTAACTCCAATGAAATCAATGAACCTTTCAAAAGATTATTAAGCTCAGAATGGAATAATCTGTATACTTCTGACTTTGATAAAAGTGTTAAATAAATACATCAAAAATTTGGACATTTTACCAAATGCAAAAATATGTTTACTCCGATTTAATGTTTGATAGTGAAGAAATCTTTATGAAGTGTATGTAAATATTTGGTTTCAACTATACTAGGAAGCAATTTTCCTCAAAGTTCATGTTAGAGGCAGAAAATTGTCTAAGTTCTTGTGTTTCTGGGGAATTTGCAGGCCATATAGTTTTCATGAAAGGGTGTACATGGTTTATAATAATGTTTTGAGTAGTTTTCTGCTGGAAACCTTGGGTCAAACTACATACCCCTTTTATGAAAACAGCATGGCCAACATCACAATCATTTGACATACACATTGTTGTATCAAACTACAATTATTACACACTTTTAGGTGAGGCTGTAGTATCTGAAGCACCCTACTTTTAACCACCGTAAGTGATTGGGGTGGCCGGTCTAAAAGGCAGAGTGTTTTTCTGCACTGCAGGCACTAAATGTCATTGGCGATTAAGTGGTACTAACATTTAATAATCGTGACAGCCATAATTCTAACATCTTAGTGCCAGATACCAAAGCATGGCTGCAGGGGTTTAATGGAGGTCATGCACTAAAAAATCAGGGCTGTTTTGACATACAAAGGAGGGGCAACACAATATTAGGCAGGTGTTAATGTTATGCCTGGTTGGTGCATGTGTTCATAGTGATATTTCATTTTGTGAAGTGCCTGTAAGTCAGATGACATTGTTTTAATTATCAGTAGGCCATGTAAAGGAAGGCACCGTAAAAGTACTGTAAATAATATGGAACTTGGAAGAATGCAAACTCTTCATTTATTTCATACATTTTTAATTTCTTAACATTTATCTTTCAATAAATATCAATATTTTAAAATCAGTATATATTTTTTGCAATATATCCTTATGCTGGAACAGTAATTCTAGGTTACAGTTTTTCGTCAACTGTGGTCCCATAGTCTCTAGTCTCATCTGGCAAAAGAACTATCGATTTTTTTTGGTGCTTTCTACGTCAGCTAAATCACAGAGCCTAAAAAGGTGCTGAGCTCCAACTCCTGGGGTATTTATGAAAGGCTACAATAGTAGCAGTAGTTGCAATGCTCTGTGATGCCAGCTGGAAAGCCTCATCAAGTGGTGAGTAGCAGCCACTTTAGAAACGGATCATCTTTTCATACATGCAGGTAACACAGCACTGCCAGTTGGCTGAGGCTGTTAATTTAGAATCATGTTATGATATGATAAGCATGCACCCTTTTTATTGTCCTGTTTATAGGGTTTACAAAAGTGTTTGCTATAGTGGCCACAACCATGTAATTATTGTCTTACTGATCAACCCTTCAATTGCTGCAAACATTGGAGAAGAAAGATGAAAGTGTGTTGGTTAAAACGTGACTGCCATGAATGTATATGATAAGGCCATTTCTGTAGCTAAAAAGAGCAATAAAAATACAAAAAAGCAATAAAGATAGCTGAATCATTTTAAAACACAGAGCTGGTCATGCTTTATACAATTGCTCTTATACAATTTAACCGCATGTTATTGTATTCTGCATACTGTAGTGGGCGATCTTCTCTAAAAATGAAACTGGTTATTTTAAATAACATTACTTATAACTCACCAAGCTAACATGTCTATATTAAAGCAGAAAAACTGCAAGACTGGCCAAGATAGGACCAATATGGGTAAATAATGCCTTATTAAAAATAAATTAAATGTTCATGCACAAAGGTTTTGTCTTTATAAACATAATAAAATAATGTCAAAGGAGAACTGCTATTCAAAAGGTTGCTTTATAAAATAGGATATATAAGATATGTTAAGTTTTGTAATATATTGTATATTATAAAAATACATGATATCACATGTAATACAATTATTCATTAATTCCCCTTTTATACCTAATTGTTCCATAATTTACAGTAGGTCACAGAGTCAGCTGGGGTCAATATACAAGCTCACTCAATTATTTGTTATATTTTATTATCATTCATTCATTCATTTATTCATCTTCTTACCTGCTTATTCCCTAATTTGCGGTCACGGCGTCTGCTGGTGCCTATCCCAGCACACATAAGGTGAAAGGCAGAGGTACACCCTGGACGGGCCCCCAGTCCATCTCAGGGCAACACAGACAAACAATCATTCACACACACATTTACTCCTATAGACAATTTAGAATCACCAATCCACCTAATCTGCATGTTTTTGGACTGTGGGAGGAAACCTCGAGGAAACCCATGCAGGCGGGGGGAGATCATGCAAACTCTGCACAGAAAGATCCTCGGCCCGGGATTCGAATCTGGGACCTACTTGTTGTGAGGTGACCGTGCTATCCACTATATTATATTATATTATATTATATTATATTATATTATATTATATTATATTATGTTATATTATTAACGTGTTATTGTTTGTTAATGAACTATTAGCTACTATTATATGATTAATTATTAATTTAATCATTAATCAAATTAATTATTAATTATTGGCGAAACAGAATTTGGATGGGCAGAGAGATGAGAAAAGTAGGCAGGAGTATAAGGAGATGAGGCAGCAGGTGAA
>JAOTRA010000012.1:4021069-4033727 GCA_026260255.1 Pseudolaguvia tuberculata | reverse complement strand
CACTGACTGTCTTTAAAAAAACGACTGAAGACTCATCTCTTCCAGCACTACCTACCTGACTGCTAACCATTTAAAAACAAAAAACAAAAACCCATCTCATTTCCAACTTAAGAATTTTTCGGGTTCGCTCACTTGCTTGTAATCCTAGGTACCGTTATTGATGAATGTAAGATTCTTCTCCAATCAACCTTTTGGTTATCGTTATCTACCCCCTCATCGTCCACTGGGAAATTTCAATTGGACACAATTCTTAGTGTCTTTCCTATCGATCCCTTTGAAATTGATAAAATAACATAACTATGAATATGTACATACAGATAGTCGATGTCTATACTTCCTTATGAAGTGGGACCTATTTGATATTAATAAAAACGGTAAATAAATCCTTTAATAAGACACTACTAAATTCAAATAATTTCCAAACCAATATTTTAAAAACCATAACAAAACAATGTTTTATATAGTTTTAATACTCCTGGTATATCATTTTCATATTCATTGTAAAAACTATAGGACTACTATAGAACTACTGTTTTTATAAATATTAGTTTTTACTAAGGGTGACACGATGACATAGTGGTTAGCACGGTTCCATTCCTGGGTAAGGGGTCTTTCAGTTGGCAGAAATTTAATTGGTTGATTGGTAATTTGCCACACAATATGAGTGTGTGGGATTGTTTGTCTAAGTTTGGCCCTGCCATGGACTGGCAACCTGTTCAGAGTGTATGCCGAGATAAGCTCCAGCAGGCCCCTGTAATTGTGAATTACAATCATTTAAAATAAGAGTAGATACTTTTGGAATAATTAATTACTCTCCATGCTTAAAATTGGATGTACCAGTATTCTTATTAGATTTAAAGCCTCTGCCAGGCAGCACTGGCTGTAATAAATGTACAAACGTTTTCCTTGCTTTTCCACTCTTTAACTGCTAACAGAAATGTAGCATAGATAGGCTATCTGTATGGTTTTGTGTACACTGAAAAAAGTTCACCATACATAAATTATCTTGGCATACTGTAAGCAAAGAAAACAAAATACATGCTACAAGTTTTCAAACCCTTTCATTCTTTATGTGGCATCATTCTTGATTGCCCATCAGGAAATTGAGCAGTTTTTATGCTATGGGAATGGCCTCAGTCAGAAGCATGTGTAATCAAGTCAATAGTTGCATCAACAAAATGTGTCCATTGTGACTCCAGGGTAACCAACAATCTTAACAATAAATATATTTAGCATCAATACATCATCCTCACACTCATGGAGAGAGAGGGCTTGAAGCTCAATGCAGAAAAGAGCATGCTCATCCCGTCTCAAGCTACCCCTTATCTTTGAGCGGTACAGGATTACACAACAATTATCCCACCTCACAGATGAACAAGGTCACACAGCGTTACGTTTATGCCTTAGATATATATCGGAGACCATGTTTTCTGATGCAAGGCTGAACATTAGGAACTCTGAATCATCTTATGATGCTCATGACTGATGTCTTCCTCATAGGCTGCAGTAACGACTTGATCTCATGTAACACATTCATTGCCTATAGGTGCAGTCATGTGCTTGTACTCACAAATAACACATCAGTGCTCACCTACATCACACAATCTCTGTTCAGGCTAGTAAACCAGATTCTGCAATGGGTCTTTGGAAAATCTTGTTCAATATGATAACACCCTAGGGGTTCTGCAGAGAGTATGCCAGGACATGGTCAGGCTATTACTAATAGTCCCCTAAATATCTCATATCATAAGAAAATATGAGACATTCAGGCTTTGCCCATGCCAGACATGGAGGAGAGTGTCCTCAAGAGTTCTCCAACACATCTAAGCATGGCTTACAAATCCTTACTGAAACTTCTGTGTTGATCACCTACATTATATATAAGGTTTTTGGTCAGCTTACAATCAGACCTCTATGTGGTTCCTCTCCAAACTGTTACCAATCTGGAAGCCCACAGTTGTCTTGAATGTTTTTATAGGTTGCAGCATTACATTATTTTTTTTCACTGGAAAGAAGAGACTCTTAACACTGTCCCTGACAATGAACCTGAGCACAAAGCCCGAGCTCCATTATCATATGCTGTGTTATTATTAGAGTGAAAAAAAACCCAACAGTGTCCTGATCTTACCACCATTGAACACCTTTGGGTCGAACTGGAATGCTGACTGCACACCAGACTTCCTTAACTGATATTAAGTGTCTGATCTCACTCATACTGAACAAAGAGATATCTCACATTCAAGCTTCACATTGGACTAAAAGGTCTTACTAGAAGAGTGGAGCTTCGTCCAATAGAAAAAATGGGAATCAATCTAGAAAATTACATGTGTTGGTGATGCTCAGGTGACCAAAAACTTTTGCCAATACAGTGTGTCTACTGAACTTCCCTGTGAAAAAGATACTAGCTGATCGTCTGTATATGTGAACCAAAAATGGGCTTCCTGTCACCAAGCAGACCATAAAAGGTAGGTTATTGAGACTATCACACATGCATAGAAAGCCTTCTGCTGTCTGCTCTCCCTTGGGGCCTTGGCTGCAATTTACTAGAAGAATGATACAACATCTCTGATACAGCAGGCTGTTCCTCTGTACACACACTTTTGATGCAGCTCAAGTTCCTGAAGGGGCGGGATGGCGTGGTGGCATAATGGCTAGTATGTTTGACCTCACAATAAGAAGGTCCCGGGTTTCTGTGCAGAGTTTGCATGTTCTCTCCGTGCTTGCGTGGGTTTCCTCCGGGTACGCCGGTTATCTCCCACAGTCCAAAAACATGTACATTAGGTATGTAACCAGACAATTTAATGTAACTAAACTGAACTGAAAGAAATCATATAGTAGCTGTAAAACAAAAGTACCCCCCACCCTGTTACACACAATCTCTCTCTCTCTCTCTCTCTCTCTCTCTCTCTCTCTCAAGGTGACCTTAGACCTAGAATTGGCAGATTGCTTTTCTTTTTATTGACTGCATGTTTATTTAATGAATTTGTCTGTGGCTTGCATGTTTACTCAGTGGAGGTCAAACAACTTCAGTCTGAGCTGATTTCCAACCTGGGAAATTGTAGAAGAACGACAGAAAGAACGACAGAAAAAACAACTAATTTCTACATGAGGTTCTTTAACCGTCAGTAAGGTTTCTTGGATACTGATGCATAATATGCCATCATTAGTCATTATTTTGTAATGATGTAAGAAATATTCTTTCCCCTGGATGCTAAAAAATTTGGGGGGTTACATTTCATAATGGTGTCTAATGGCATCTAACATTTCTAATAATTACAGTATCAAATTTGGGTGCAAGGGAATCCAAACAAAAGTAAAATATCTCAAAACTCAACAAGCCTTCTGATTTTTTTACATTTCTGTAACAAGGAAAAAATATTGTACTCTAACACATGGTATAATAAATACAAAGCAGGCTATACAGTATATACAGCTGCTGGTCATATTATTAGAATATCTTCAAAAAGATTTACATCATCAATTCCATTCAAGAAGTGAAACTTGTATAATGTATACATTCATCCCACACAGACTGATATATTTCAAGCGTTTATTTCTTCTCATTTTGATGATTTTCACTGACAACTAATGAAAACTCCAAATTCTGTATCTTAGAAAATTAGAATATTACTTAAAAAAGAATTAACATTTTTTTTTTTTTTTTTAGAAATCTTTGCCAACTGAATAGTATGAGCATTAAAAGTATGAGAACTCAATACTTAGTTGGGGTTCTTTTGCCTGAATTACTGCAGCAATGCGGAGTGGCATGGAGTCTCACAATGCTCAGGGATTATGAGAAGCCAGGTTGATCTAATATTGGCCTTCAGCTCCTTCTGCATTGTTTGGTCTGACATATCCCGTCTTCCACTTCACAATACCCCATAGATTTTCTCTACGGCTGTTCAGGCAGGTTTTCTGGTCAATTAAGAAGAGGGATACCATGGTCCTTAAACCAGGTACTGGTAGCTTTGGCACTGTACTCAGGTGCACAGTCCTGTTGGAAAATGAAATCTGCATGTCCATGAAGTTGGTCAGCAGCAGGAAGCATGAAATGCTCTAAAACATCCTGGTATACAGCTGCATTGACCTCAGAAAACACAGTGGACCAACACCAGCAGATAATAGGGCACCCCAAACGTAACTGACTGTGGTAACTTTACACTGAACCTCAAGCAACAGGGGTTCGGTGCCTCTCCACTCTTACTCCTGACTCTGGGAAGAAAAAAGGAAAATGTATCAGAGAACATAACTTTGGAGCACTTCAGCAGCAGTCCAGTCCTTTAAGTCTTTAGCCCAGGCTAGACGCTTCTGACACTGTTGTTCAAGAATGGCTTGACACAAGGAATGGGACAGCTGAAACTGTTGTCATGCATACGTCTGTGCGTAGTGGTTGTTGAAGCACGGACTCCAGCTGCAGCCCACTCTTTGTGAATCTCCCCCACATTTTTCACAATTCTCTCCAGTGTGTGGCTATTCCTATTGCTTGTACACTTTTTTCTACCACATCTTTTTCTTCCTTTTGTCTCTCTATTAATTTTGTGCAAGGTGTCAATGGTCGTCTTTTGGACTGGCAAATCAGCAGCCTTCCCCGTGATTGTGTAATTAGCTGATGAGTGTGTGGCACTAGGTGTGTTCAATACTGAATGTTTTCACAATATTCAAATTTTCTGTAATACAGAATTTGGGGGTTTTCATCAGTTATCATCATCAAAATGAAAAACAAACAAACGTCTGAAATATATAAGTCTTGGCGGAATTAATGTATACATCATACAAGTTACACTTCTTCAATGGAATTAGTGAAATAAATCACTATGATGAGCAGCACCCGTATAATTAATATTTTAAGAATATTGAGAAGATTTCTATTATTAACATTATAGTTCATTTTATTAATATTACGTAAAATGTAAAAATATTTAAGCAGTAGATGAAACAGTGGATATTCAATGATTTAATCGAACACATGAAAGTGCAGCATAAGGCATCTAGAGAGACTTCCAGCAGGGGCAAGACTTGCATGGCAGACTTCCAGACTCTAATGCAAGCCCATTCAGCCTGTCAAGGGGCCAAGAATCTGAGAGTCTCTCTGCAGATTCACACACTACACACACACACTTTATGGCAATCTACCGACCCCAGGCTTTTTCCTTTGTCTTCCTCTTAGAATCGTCTCAGACCTGTCAGTATATTGATCAAATCTGTACTTGTGATCAACTTATTTATATATTTTTTTATTTACACTAACAAAAGAAACCCCAAATTAGGCAATATATCTTTTAAATAATGTTCACATACTGTTCGAGAGATAGCAGGCCAAAGGAAATCCAAAAGGTCATATCTTTTCTAACCACTCTCTACAGGTCTGACAGCTACCAGATTGAAAAGGTCAGCTCTTTTCAACCACATTTACACAGCATGTATCAAGTGACCCAATTCCAATTTTTGCTCCAATGTGGAACAGATGGGATATGACTCACAATCATGTAAAAATGGAAAAAGCAGATGGATTCCAATATGTTCATATATGCTGCCATGTAAACAGACATCAGTATTTTACCTGTTAATGCGAGTAGCACATCACTAAATAAGCGAAAATGTTGCATGGAGTCAACTTAGGTGGACACCAACAGCAAACACTTGTGTGTGTCTTTCTGGTCAGTATGGTCTATCTTGTTTAAATGCATATATGGGATATGGGTCTGTTAAAAATAAAGGTAAGCAAGTCGTTGGTAAATCGGATATAGCCACAAAATCAGAATTTTGCATCAAAACCTGCAGTGCAAATGCAGAGATGGAGTTAATATTTTCAGCACCAGTAATTATACTTTTAAGATATAAATGGAGAAAAAAACATTTCAGTGTAAAATTTGTTACATAATTTAGTACCCAGACATCCCGTGCCCTCTTGTCCCGCTTTACTCCCTTTACCCAGCTATGCAACTGTTTAAATGCAGATTAGATTGGGGAAGGGACTAAAAGTCTTGAGAGACAAGACGGTGTGTCCACAATATGCTTAAAATGTTCCAATCTAAATTAATATTCATTAGGTAAAGTGTGTGTCATCAGTCATCCTAAACTATCGACACAAACCAGTACTAATGATTGAGGCTATATTGAGCGAGTTTGGAGAGAGTGAGAGGAGCTGGTAACATCCTTGGCTAATATTTAAAATACTTTAGGGGCACAAACGAAACATTCATCTGCATAAAGATGCCCAGACGATACACTAACAACTATTCGGAGTGTATAGTAAAGGGTGGAACTTGTATAGGGGCTAAGTGACCGTTGAAACTTTTTAAAAAAAATATGTAACAAACAAGGCAGAAGAAACTTTTTACGGAACTGATTAAATTCTGTTTAATTCTGCAGTGATTAAACATTTGACTCATTTTATAATTCATGCTGGTAAATTAATATATGTAGACTATCATCACTTCCTCCACACATTTCACCCTGCTGGGGATCCAACAGTAAATACAGTAAGTGTTTTCATTACCATGTTCAGCAGGAGATGGTTAGCTGGATGACATGCAGTGCCTTCACCATCATATCTCTTTGCCCTTATAGTCCACTATGGGATTTAATTCTGTATGACCTGCTGACATTTCCACCCTACCTGCAATCTTCTGACTAGAGCAGATAGAACAGTTAAGTGGATTTTCCATAGGATACCAGTGCTGTTTACTGGTGTGCCGATTAGACACATTCACATCACATCACACTGGGGCAGAAGTTCATTTCCCCCCATTCACACCTGAGAAATTACAGCTGACTCAAGTTTTCCCAAAACCTCCTGCTGTCTGACAGACATTCAGCTACAGTGTGTTTAAACTGGGCTCCCCTGCTAGTACTACTGCTATATTCTTTCGCTTCTTCTGCTTAGATAAATTCCAATATGTCACACCACCAGTTTCTGAAGCCTATAAAGAAGTGAATGTTAATAAAATACAGACAGAATTTAAAACTTTGGATTTAGGGAATAAAACCCAGGCACCTGGAGATAGCATGAAGGTGTAGTGGGTTAAGGCGCTGGCAACCCTATGCGCTGTTGTTGCGCTCTGGCGACCTCCGGTCCTTTGTGGTCCCACCGCTCCCATTTCATCCCACTGTCCTCTCAATAAAGGCAAAAAATACTGCAAAAAAACAACGTTAAAAAACACAGCATGTAAAACGTCACATCAAATTCTGATAAGAAGTTAATTAAAATCTTTATTTCATTATATGTGTTACATTCAATACCCAATGTGTTTCTTTAAGACACATATATCGTAGGCATAAATACAAACAAGCGTTCCTTTTTTGTGCCTTTCCTAATAGAATAAGATGAAGTGAGCAAAACTTCACACCCATATATTTACATTTAAAGTCCAACTTTATACAAAGTCGATGCCTTCAGTATTTACAGAAATGAGAAAAAAAATCAAGGTCTAGGTCCGGTGTGTTGAGAAACGTAGCTCGGGAAAGCTGTGTCTTTTATAGGAAAATGAGATGATCTGCTTAAATTCAACGAGTTTTTCTATTGTTACAAAAATTGATTTGATTTTTTACAGTATTGGTGTCAAACATTTTTGTTTTAAAGCATGGGAGAGAGTTATGATTTTCTAACAAAAGACTTGTCCTTTATTCATTACAGAATTTTCTTCTTTTGATAAAGGGGGGAAAAGCATGTTAAACAAAATGAGCAAAGTGGACTTATACAGTAACAATTTAACAGTCATTCCTTTCAATCGAAATCTGCGTAGTGATGCATGTTTTAAAACTTGTGTTAAAACACATCACAGAAAGGCGAGATGACAATACACACATCCTTCAGCAAAGAGATGAAGAAACATGACTGGATCAACATTTTTTTTTAAAGATAAAAATAAAAAAGGCAAATTACTTCTTAAAAAAACCAAAACCCAACAGAACCAGTGTTTCTGACATCCAGCAGAAATGAATAAAAAAACCAAAAAAAAAACCACGAGCGATAAACATGGCACCTACATTGATCAGGAAACTGACAACGAAACCAAAAACTAGCCCTGACTTTCAGATGAAAATGGGTCCTGAATGAGACTGAAAAACAAAACAAGGTCTTAAAGTGAGAAAGACAGAAGGAGTCAAATGTCTGATGTTGTATCGAGTGTTCAGTAGTTTGCTGTTGAGCTGTTATATAAATACATAAAATAGAAAGAGCCAAACATTCTCAGCTTGATAAAGTCAGTGGAAAAGTGTGTGCGTGTGTGTGTGTGTGAGAGAGAGAGAGAGAAAGAAAAAGAATGAAGCTGAGGTCAGCGTGTTGGGAGTGCATGACCTTATCAATGCATATGAATAAAATGGTAAAACCACCTGAGTTTGAAAAGAAAGGCGACGTGTTATGCATCAACCCAGACTGGCACTAGTGTACAGGTGTGAGAATGGGTCTGGAGACGGGAAAAGCCATAGTCACCTTTCATACTTTGCTACAGACACTCGCATTAGTGTTTAGGAAAAGTACGAGGTTTTAGAATCAAAGTCTCACATTGATACTTTGTTTCTGGTATCCCATCACTTAAAAATTTAAATTATGAAATACAGTAAAGAACAAACGGAAGAGCATCCTTTCCAGGGTCTGCGTCTGGGCCAGCTAGCAAGCTGTCACAAGAAAAACGAACATACCTTTGACAGCTCAAAGACAGTGGCCATCCGGCAATAAAAAAACAAAAAAAAAAAACAAACAAAAAAAACCCCCTCCACCTTGGAAAGAAGAGGGCTTGAGTTTGTAGGTGCAGATTTGCCGGTGTGTGTGTTTAGGGGTTGAGGCTTGTCTCTCCAACCTCCTGAAAGAGTGAGGTGTAGAACTCAGGCTCCAGCTGTTTGTTCCGGTAACGATTAACGATTTCAGCTATTTTCTGTTTTCTTCGTACATGAGGAGGGCTGTAGGAGTCGCTGTCTAGTCTCTTCCTTCGACATGCATTTATTACCGTCTGCCTCACTAGGAAACCTGGCAAACGTAGAGAAACAAAGAGACGTGGTTACAACATAACATGCTGAAAGTTTATAGCATCGATTGTGTTGCTTTGGCTATGTATCCTGTGCCTTTTGGGAATAGAAACTGTTTGCGTACAATTGCTGCTTACATTACAGTGAAATAATGAAATGATGCGAGTCACATCAACAATCACAACTCTGAGTTTCTAAGCAGTTTGTGCCAAATGAGCTGGGAAAACTGGAAAGGACGGCCAAAGATGTAGGTGGGCTGGACGACATTGTGGATTGGGGCAATGGAAATCTGATGTAAATCGGCAGATCAGCAGGCAGTCGACACCAACTGAGATTAAGGAGGTGAAGGAGGAAAGTGCAAATTCAAAACATAAAAATGTATCTAGTGAGCAGAAGCAGAACAGCATATGTTGCATTCCTGTCAATCAGAAGTAAGTCAACACAAACTCACTGAAATTAAACAGCTGGAAACTGGGACATAGTTTTAGACCACATCTGAGATTTGGTGTGAAACAAGATCTATAGAACTAGATTTACCCAGCTTCTGCATGCATTTATGGACAGTGAGCTTATCGCTTGATTGGTTTATTAGATAACCGTGTGGAAAAATGAAAGTGTTGAGATTAATTAAAGCCAAAAGAAAGCACACATAAGTAGGAACCCACCCAGTGATCGTCTGCTGACCACCATATTGTCAACCAGGGGAATGACCATGCTGAATTTCCCCATGGCTCCATGCAGCTTGATGCGAAAGAGTCCAGTCTTTAGTGGGTGTATAAATATGACTGGTACATCCTTCTCAGATGAGCTGGGCCTGAGAGAGAAAAAGTGAGCAAGCAAAAGAGAGATTCAATCAGATACTCACACTGCACAAAGTCTAAGCATCAGTTCATAGATTTAGTGTATTATAAAGTGTGGATGAATTGACCTGGAAGCACTGCTGTTAACTGCACTCTCCACTCCTGTGCTAGTCTCGGCCAGCAACTCAGACACGGGGAAGTTTTCTGACAAAAGACAAATTTAGAATGTCATATAAACAAGCAGTGGATACTAATTTTCTAGTCTAGTTACACCATATTAAAAATGGCTACCAGGTAGAATAATATAATTTTTATATTTCTACAAAGCTGTAGATGACAAATAAAGAAAAAGCATCCACTTGCCATCCAGTACATTAGGAACAGATGTACTCCAGTTCTAATCATTCACAGTGTATTAAGTCAAGAGCATTCCTCAATTGCTCACCACTGGGAAGCTTTACATTCTGGGATGTTTGTTCTGCTTGACATGCTTGTCAAGAGAGATTATTTAAGTTTCTTCATGTACCTTCAAGCATGAACACTGCTTGAAACGGGTTCAGTCTGCAGACCAATCTTGTTTTTCCCACACTATTCTGGTTAATTCTGGACACAATAGGGGTATAATTGGTAGCTTATTATTTCCAAACCAAACAACAATCCAAATGTTGTATGGTTGTTCAAAAGAATTTAATTGTGGATTCAATTCCTAGCAACACCGCAGGGTCACTGCTGGGCTTGATAGAAAATCTGAAATGAATGTAATTCCGAGGATAAAGGCGTCTGTCTAAATGCAGTCAACATAAATGTAGAAAGACTGGTTTAAAAATAATCCCAGCAGGTTTTTAAAAATCCTCAAACAGGCAGGTTAGGCTTAAATCATTTCCCATTCTGATATCTGACAGGAACATGAATTGCAGCTCTTGACTTTTGTCTGCATAATTTGCAGATATGTGCTGCTGACACATGATTGGATGACTGGATTAGGACATACATGATGTACAAGAGTTAAGCGTTGTTTCATTATTACTTTAGCTGGCTTTGTTGAAATAATTCCATATGCAATCAAAAGTTTATTGGACTGATAAGCTTTGTTTAAATCGCACACTAAAGAATGTATAAACTTCCTGACCATTGAAAATGTTTGTTCTATATGATACCATGGAATATATATGAAACTCCACCATATGTATATGGACATGTATGGACATACAACGATGATGTTTAAATCAGAGGATGTTAAAATAGATTCCATCAAGGTTTTTTGGCAGTTTTGTCCATACTATAGCGCTAAAGGTTTATGGATACCTCATCTTTATACTCATGTAGTTCATTTTCAAACTTAGAGAAATTAGAAGGACATAGCCTTGTATGTTGTAGCATTAGATTATTCCATCACTAGATCGAAGGGATCCAGCATTACAATGTCCCTAATCTTCATAAAGGGACGGTGTGTTATTCGTCTTTAACATTTAAGCTCTTACTTAATTAGAGAAGAGTAAAAATGGACTAAAGCTGGCTAGGTGTCCACAAACCTTTGGCATAACAAGGTATGTTACAGACCCATAATACTTTTCCATTACCAATGTCATCATAGCGCTCCACCCACACCACCAAGACTTTAGTCTCTGGGCCCAGAGGTGGTATACTCCTTCCTGAAGGCAATTTCTTATTCTTTGATGTGGGAGACTAACAAAGTGGAAAAAAAATTAAAGGTTACACATAGTAAACAACTTTGACTTATGTATTAGAGACTCTTAAAATATGTTTTTCATGTAGGCGTTTCAAGGGCAAGCATGTAAAATGAGTGTGTTTGAGACTACAGGAAGTGCAATCAGCAAGTTTTTAATTACACTGCAGGACACACTGATAAATTTCAGCTTTAATTCATAGAGCCTCCAGCACTGCGATTTTACCCTGGTGATGTTTTTAAAACCTAGGAAAATCGGTGACTGGCCGCCCACTCCATTAGGATGAGAGAGAAAGAGAACGAGGGCAGAAAGAGAGATAGAGAGAGGCAGATACTCAGTGTGTTAATGTTTACCCGTTGTGCAGGTCCCATGTTGTCAGAGTGGTTAGGAAACAGCTCCAGTGTGAGGTTGGGTTGTTTCAGCAGTTTGGGCATCAGCTCCATCTGGGAATCAGAGTCTGCTGTGGGGAAACTGTTCTCAGATGACTCAGCTACACACACACACACACACACACACACACACACACACACACACACACACACACACACACACACACGATTATTTTTATCATTTGTTTAAGTTAGTTTGTTTAGGACAAATCTAAAATTAGAATAAGCCAACAATTAACCACAGACTTTTATCTGATTACAGAAAGTGGTAGTTTCTGTATCTTAACAGCAGTTCCAAACATCCAGTGTATGTTTACCTGAGGAGTCACTGAGTGAGGGCACCACAAAGGCGATTTCAGTGAGCGCATCAGCATAGTATAGCACCTTTTTTTCTCCATTAAAAATCCCTCCTCCCGTTTCTCCCACAGCTACGAACTCATCTGCAGCACCAACAGAAAAAGAACCAGCATCCATTTACCTTTTATTGAAGCTAAAGCAGAGGACCAAAGTTGGATTCGAGATGGAAAACATCCAAATGTTGATGAGAGTACCAGAGTATATGATACCAGAGTACATGATGCCATTATAGCAAGTGTAGTTTATTGAGGAATGCTGAATGGTGTGTGTGTGTACCTGGTGTGTCTGTGACATTAGAAGTGTTAATAGTCCAGCTGGTGTACACACTCCCAGTCCAGCCTGGGTGTTGCCTTACTTCGACCGGCCAGCCAAGAGAAAACAGCAGTTCCAGAAAATGAGGCTGCACAGTTGCTGAGGACTCCACATTTCTTAGGATCTACACACACACATAATATAT
>JAOTRA010000012.1:4000973-4017707 GCA_026260255.1 Pseudolaguvia tuberculata | reverse complement strand
TAATATATGGATTTATATTACTTAAAAAACATCAATAAACACTAATACCATCTTGATAAAAGGCTGCTTGTACCTCTTGGCTACTCTTTTGGCCAGCTCTCATGTAGAAGATAAAAACGGTGTCGCACGGCCTGCATGGTAACAAGTCTAGATAGCCAATGTCATCAAAAAAGCCTGATGTGGCCGAGTCCAGAGCGATGAGGTGAGGAGGTAGACGACTGTTACTGGGCTCCTGAGAAAGTAAATATATGGATGTATATGTTCACCGTGGGTTCAATACTCACAATAGATTATTAAAAATTATAATACGATTCAACAATTTATTCAGAAAAAAAACAGTCAATATTCAACACAAACTATAAGCTGTAGGAGGCTATGAAACTAGAGGACTTATGCTAAGGGCAACATGCCTAGCTTTTAAGTTATCTTAAAATCTTTTACCTTGAGTGCTTCTAAAGACAGGAAGCCGAAATGTGAGAGAAAGAGGCGGGCGGTTTGGAACTCCTGTGCTGGAGGTGGTGGTCTACAGTCAGTCAGCGGGTCAGGGAAGGGTTTGTTTCTCCATAGTTCCTCTGTGTAGTGCTCCAGACCAGTCTCGTAATCCATTTGCTTTACCATCACACCACGCAGCTTATCATGCTGCTGTTCCAGCTGCCACAACACATATACAAATAAGAATCAGTTGTGACTCACACATTAGTTAGGAAATGCTTTATAATTCATTAAATCGTTAATCCTGTGCAATCACTTCCGTCCTTCTCTAATACTCACAAAAGCGAATGGAATCATTTAAATTATTATCATTTCCACAATCACAAAAAGAATGAAAGAAATGATTAAAACATACAATTACACCAATTGCAAAAGCATCTTATTATCTCAATAGTGAGCTACAGACCTGCTCCATTAGAATCCTGTAAACACACTACACCACTTTCTATTTAGATTGTAGCTTAAATTATGGTGACATAATTTTACATTACAGCATCTAGACAGGCAAAAAAAACTCTCTCTCACCTCCTTATCTACTATATCATGTAGGTCAGGGATACTCAGGTCAGCTTTGACAAATGGAATTTTGTCCACCTCTTCTGGAAAAGGCCTGTATTTCACATTGAATCGAATGCCGACATCATTTTTGGGGGTCGGCCGGCCTTCTGGAACAAACACCTGCTGTAGGGGAGGCAATATGTGTTTACATTTTTAGTATTACTTATATTAGATTGTTAATATTGGGTCTACTTTATTTCTCAGTGTTTACAAACTCTGACCATTGTTTTGGGCCGTTGATTACCTTCTGATTAGCTCTGGCTCCTCGAGGCTGATGGAACAGTTGCATCGTCCAGGCATGCCGACCACACATGCCGCGAACCAGCATCGTGACAGATGGACAGGGGTCTGGGAAAAAAAAAAGAGACTTACACATGTCTAGAAAATGTCTTGGCTGTATAAATGTGCACACGATTAATGCACCTGTAGAAGGCAAAGGCGTTCTGTTAGTAAACCCCGCACACAACAGTGCTCGCAACCAGTTGGAGCTTTTACACACCAAAAAAATCAATAACATTTTTAGCTACTTTACAATTTGATCCGATTTGATCACATTCTGACTCTGAAGCTGAATTGGAGTTTCTCTGCTTTTTGCTTATAAATGGAATTTCTGAAAAGCAATTCATTAATTCATTCATTCATCTTCTTCTTACCTATCCCAGCGCACATACGGGGGTACACCCTGGACGGGTCACCAGTCCATCTCAGGGCAACACAGACAAACAACCACACACACTGACTCACAAGGACAATTTAGAATCACCAATCAACCTAATCTGCATGTTTTTGTAAAAAGGATAATTTGGTTTAATTTTTTGTTTTATTGTTATATTTTTATTATTCTTAAATTTCATGAAATTAATTTAATCAACAATTTGTGATGTTCAGAATGAACGGAAGCTCTAAACAATGAATAATAAGCAGATAAATAACACCGTAAGGACACACTGTAGCTCAGCTCAATTACCTGCAGGAGTGTGTGAAACCCTGTGTTATCCATGACGAAGAACAGGCACAAATCCTTGGCGATAATGCCGCTATTAACCGTGTAATTAATTTGCATCTGTTCTTCTTTTGTGTGCGGGGATAAATGTATTTTCCATGGCTTTCCGTAGTTTGGTGAGGGTGCATGCGCACAGGGGTTTGAGACAATAAAAAGTAGGAAATACCTGTCGGTGTCTAGTAAATTAGTTTAGTACATTTTAAACTGATTTTGTTCTTTAGGCCCAATGCAGACACTCACCATCGCCATTTTATTTTAATTTAGAATTGATTAAAAAATGAATCGTGATCCATAGATGAAACTATTTTTCCCCCGACTGCTTGATATATTGAAGGTCAATAGTATTTATTGCAACAGATAAGTTAATAGTAAATGGAATAAATGTTTAAAAATACTTTAACAAACAACAGGTTGAATATTACAAACCACTTTTTCCACTGTGCAATTTTAGTCATGATTTGTTCATCATCATTTTGTCCCAGGATTCCGATAATCCTACGGTATCATCAGTTGTGTTTTAAGGTACTTTTTTTTCAAGAGCCAATTAAAGTGCAGACGCTAAAAATAAAAATGGGAGCGCCAAATGCTACTACTGGCATATTAGAAGTATTAGTACAATGGTTAGGGCGTTGGTCTGCCATTTCAAAATCCGGGGTTCTATTCCCAGCACTGTTTGGCTCCTGAGCAAAGACCCGTAACCCCCAATTACTCAGTTAAAAGACATAAATGTTAGTATAAAAGTCGTTCTGGATTAGATATCATATATCTCTGCTTCGATATTCATTTAGATACTAGATTTTAAATGTGCTACTTTACGAATTCAATTACTCAACTTTATTATACATCTCAGTAACTCACTCTGTTCATTGCCCAGGGACTGCTCCAGCATGGCCAGGATGACCGAATTGTCAAGGACAAAGTATCTGAAGGTACCGTGGGATGTGGATGGCAGCCTGGAGTATTTGATCAGTGTCTCTTCATTAAGCAGACTACAAGTGGAGGCAGGTCCACTGGGAGATGGGAATGCCCCTAGCACCTGCATTATACTGGAAGAAAAAAACACAATGTTTAACATGTGATAGTAACAGAAAACCAATTATAATAAAATAAAAACGTTGGGAATCACTACATAGGGGATCTCACCATGACAGTGTAGCTTCAGCCGCATCCTTGACCCTCATGGAGGCAGGATTATGTTCTTTGTCGCCCTTATATCTCACTTCCTGATCACCCGTCTTGGACTTGCTACCAGAGATGCCCAATTCAACAATCTCTAGAACTTCAATCAAGCAATCCTGTAAAATATCCATAGTAGACAAACTCAACCTGTGGAGAACATACAGAAGGAATACAATCTTTCCTGCATTGGGTACCTTTTCATTAAGCATGTCAGGATGCTCTGTAAGCCACACGCAGAGGCACTGGAAGGCAGCGACGATCATAGAGTGCAGATCTCTAGAGTGGTGTGGGGCAGGTCGACTGCACTGGTAAACAATGTAACTGCAAACCGAACTCACAGCTCGTTTACGGTCCGAAGACTCCACACTAGCTTTCACCTAATGAAAAACAGTTTGAGAAAAACGTCTGAAGATGCAGTTCATCCCATTAAGGCAGGGGTGTCCAAACTAGGGCCCGCGGGCCAGCTGCGGCCCGCAAGATCCTCTCATCCGGCCAGCGGAACCCTTTTTATCTACGAATAAAATTGTGGACATTTATGTGTCAAAATCGGTTGCCGCTTATGTGCACGTTACGTTTTTGAGATGAAATACCGCCATCATGTGGCAGAGTTTTGAAATGGGTTGCTGGCTGGAACTCCGTTCAGTCTGTCAGGCGTTGGTGCTATTCATTAAACAGCAGAGCTTCGCTGCTGATAAGGTGCTTAGATAATCGCTTCGTCTTATTAAATGAGTCTGGAATGTTTTTAAGGACAAAACTACATAAAAACAGAAACACTATGTATAAGTTAATTCAGCTCTTAGTTATTTTTCATGATAACACAAAGAGAGAGAGAGAGAGAGAGAGAGAGAGAGTGTGTGTGACTCACATGCGTCTTTTTTGAGCTGCGAATTTTATCAACCTTTCTTCAAGCTTTGTATGTAGATATTTGAACATTATCAGTGTTCTGAATCCTGTGGTGAATTCTTATTTATTTGGACCGAGTGTGTAGTCGGCCCCCAAACTGCTGTTTGATAGTTAATGCGGCCCCTGGGCTGAAAGGTTTGTACACCCCTGCATTAGGGCTTTATCTGCTCTAAGTTTGTTGTGGTCCCTTATTTGGCATGAACTGCATTCTATTCTGCATTCTATATTAAATAAGTGATCTAATATCATTAATAAATGTGAAATTTTGGTAAATGTTTAACCTATAGTTAATTACATGACACAGCATGCCTTATATTTGGCATCTAGAGAATTTTGAGATTTTGATGCCACAAATTGACATTTCATTTTCTTCCTTGCAGCACAATGTTTCTAGGTTAAATTACAATAGTAAAACACAGAGCTATGGATACGACCGAGATCTCCTGAGAACCTCCTTCAGTTTGTTTACAATCGCCAATCTTTATACACCTTTTAAACCAAGTTTTTCCAACAGATGGATTTAAAATGTACATGATCTGTGCGGAGTTTGCATGTTCTCCCCGCGCTTGCGTGGGTTTCCTTCGGGTGCTCCGGTTTACTTCCACAGTCCAAAAACATGCAGATTAGGTGGATTGGTGATTGTAAATTGTCCAAAGGAGTGAATTTGTGAATGGTTGTTTGTCTATGTGCTACCCTGAGATGGACTGGCGACCCGTCCAGGGTGTACCCCTGCCTCTCGCCCTATGTGTGCTGCGATGGGCGCAGCAGACCCCCGTGACCCGGATTCGGTGATAACCGGGTAAGATGATGAATGAATGAATGATCTGCTAACATGAACATCTGTTTCATAACCTTGGACAGGTCCACTTGTTGAACACCGCAGCCAATAGCATACACAATTATAAAGGGATTAAAAACGATTCCCTTGTAGTGTGAGGCATATGATAAATCTAAGTTAATAAAATCCTTAACATTCACTAAATGGAAAAACACCACTATTTATTTGAAGATCCATTATTATCCAAAATAACAGTGTGTACCTTTGCAAGGCCAGCAAGCAGCTCCAGGGCAGCAAGTGAAATGCTCATGTCAGGTCTCCACTGTGAGTTGAGTCTCTGAGTCACCAGGTGGATGCTGCGGATCAGCAGACCAGCTGCCGTGTCTGTGTGGAGAGCTGGGATATAACACACAGCATGCCACAGAGAGCGGGTTAGTCTCACACTCACACAAGCCAAGCAAAGCGAAGCACTGATACACAGCCAGCGGCCACATTGAACAGATAAAAAAACAGATTGCTTCTCTTATTCACAATATTGATCCTTTACATAACACCGAGTTGTACTTCAAAATGTGCCACATTGTGTCTTGGTTTTAAGGTTGTTTTTAAGCTGCTACGTGGGTTGACACCATGCAATGTCTATAACAACAACAACAACAACATGCTTTCCTAGGGGAAAAAAACATCATAAATAGTTTGCAATACTCAGACAACCTTAATGAACAGATGCTATAATGGGAAAACATAGTTGAAATGAAAACAAATGAACATTGTTAAATATAAATACAGCAGACGTGACCTTTGCTTAGAATGCATTAGTGCTGGGGGGGTTGGCCTGGACTTACCATAGTCTCGTAGAAGAGCCTGAGCAGGTCTCTCACTGTCTGGAGTAGTAGCCTCAGAGCTGCCTGCACTAGAATTGCTGATGCCGCTATTATTGCGACTATGGCTCTTAGCCAAAGATTGACTGCTGTCCACGCTTCCCTGAACAAGGCAAAAGAAAGCAATGTTATTCCCAAACATTTTGCATTTAATAAATAGTAAAAGTCCATTCTAACATTTTTGTTCGTATTTATTATTATTATTTATATTATCAGGAAACAAAGTTAAGTGGTAGCTCAGTGGTTAGAATACCACTAGGAATGTGGCCCTTAACTGCTCAGCTTAATATACACGATGTGCAGTCAGGGCCAGTAAGGTTTTCTCCTCTAGCATAGACAGTTGCAGGTTTGGCATTTGGCAGACGCTCTTATCCAGAGCCACTTACATTTGGACTCTTTTTTTTACAACTGAACAATTGTGGGTTTAGAACCCACAATGGTTGCTTGGTGGAGGTCGGAATCCCGATCTTTCTGGTATTAGTTCAACACCTTAGGCCACTAGGCTACCACTTCCAAACACCACCAGAAGCCAACTTACATTTCGATTAAATCTTAATATCATAGTGTCAAAAGAAGGTTTATTGTCATTTTAACCATATATGACGGATCAGTATAGAGTAAAATGAGAATGTTTTTCCAGAACCACGGTACTACAAACAATAATTACTTACAATAATAACAGTGCAAACCATGAGACAATTGCAACACAAAGACATCAGATAAGGACAAAAACACAAAGACATAGATACCGACTAGGATTGGTAGTGAGGTAGTTGAAAAAAAAACTATTAATGGACTATTATTAAAATGAGGTAGTTGAGAAAAGAAACATCAGAATAGGCAGATGCAATTAAAGTGACCTGTGTGAACAGTGTGATAAAGTGATCTGTGAAGTTTTGTGAGAGCAGCTAGTGTGTGTTTGTACGAATGTGTGTTTTGTATGTCCATCCACTCAGCTCCTCTCCATGTTGAGGAGTCTGGTGGTATGAGGGAAGAAACTGTTACAGAGTCTGGTTGTAAGGGCCCGAATGATCCGGAAGCTTTTCCCAGACGGCAGGAGGGAGAAGTGTGTGTTTCTCTTGGTTTCAGACTGCAGTCACTATGTGCGATGTATTACAGGCCATTTAATAAAATCTGCCCAAAGCCTTTAAAAGGCAGTTCTGCTGCCCAAGTAACTTAAACTATATAACCAGTAGAAGATTGCTTATTGGTTAATATTATCCAAATGTTCGCTAACTGCCGTACAATGGTGTTAACATTTTCCTGTCCTCTGATAGGTTGATCAAAGCCTGCTTCTGTCCAATATGGGCCAACATGCCTGTACAGTTGAATTAGTTGTCTCAGTCATTCTTCAAAATATATTTTCAAAGACTTTTAAATGTAAACAAATTCAGCTAACCAGAAGCAGCACAAGCTTGTTTACCAATTCTAAGGTAACGCTAACTTTCAATCTGTAAGTGTATTATATATTTTATTACAATGATATTAGATAAACAATGATCCTGAACTCCTCCAGATGGTAATGGCCAAGCTTGTGACACAATGGTCGTATAGGTGTCAACGAGAACTATAGGAGCAGAGCAAATTTTAAAACACACACAGAGCTTTAATGGAATATTAATATAAATGTCAACCATTTAAACTTCATTTTTAGTTATTTTTCCTGAAATATTATTCCTGACCCCACCCCTATCTTCGGACCTGACAGATCCACTATGATGCCCTAACGCTGAACATGGCTTAACACGGACAGTCTGATTAGAAGATTAGAAACCATAACAAAAGGTTTGCACAGATATCTTCAACAAAACAAATCTTATTGCATGTTTTTACTCACGTAGAACACAGTTATATATAAATAAATAAATTCTTTTTTTTAATACACAACTTACATATTACAAATACATAGAAGTTGCAAAGTTTACTAGAGTTTACTAGAATCCTACTGTGGTCAGTGAACAGAGCCATAAATTCTGATGCAGCCTACCACTTCGCTTTGCGCTCCTATAGATTCCAAAAGCGCAGAGTCTTGCACAATATTTAGCATTGCAGCTACGGAGAGAAACACAATATCAGATCCAGAAGGGAGATCAATCAATGTGTGGAAAATAAGTTTAAGTCAAAACAACCAGAATCAGACCTAGTATCATCTGTGTATTGAGTGGATCCGTCTCAGTTTGCAGGGCACCGATCAATATATTGACCAATCGTAGCTTCAGTGAAAGGAAGGAGACTGGTTTGTCATGAAGCGAACCGTCATCGTTGCTGAATTTCCCTTCCAACAGGACCTTTAAAATCAGTGGTTATTAGTATTTTCAGACACGGCAACAACATGAATATGGTTTGCGATTTAAATGTGAAGCGTTTACCTCTGATTTAACTTTACCAAAATGGTGAGGCAGGGGCAGCATGGACAGCAGTATGTTAATGGAAGCTCTCCTTAGTTCAGTGAGGTTCACATAGGATTTAAATTTGGCCAGCTCTCTGCACAAAAAAGGGCAAAACCAGGTTTGACAACAGTCACATTAACGCACACGTGTGTAAATAAATCAATCATTTACATTTGCAGCATTTGGCAGGCGCCCTTACACAACTGAGCAATTGGGGTAAGGGCCCTTGCTCAAGGGATTCTCAATTGGTGGTGCTCCAAAACGAACTCACAAGCTTTTGCTTATTAGTTCAACACTGTGGGAACCGCCTCACTTTGAAATTACTGACAAAGTAGTATAACAATTAACCAAAAAATATACAAATATAAAGTCTAGAGATTGGTATTTTACTAAAAGTTTGTTTTCTGGTTTGTTTGCCTTTTTTTGATAGAATGAAATAAGGGACATAGAGAGAGATGGGACCAGAAAGGACCTAAATTGGGACTGGAACCCAACAACTTTCTGTGGGTGCGGGCGTCTTAACCTGGTCTTTAAAATTTTGCACTAAAAGAAGGGTGTGGATGCGACATTATAAGAACGTTGGTAGGTTCTTGGGGGAAAATCCTGTAGAACATTACATCTTAAAGTGTGACAGTAATTGTCAATTTTTGTTAATCATCCTTTTAGATAATTTAAAACTACAAACCTAATTATATTGAAAGTGAAAATTCCCAATGATAAAAAATTTATTTCCGATGAAGTCGTTACTCCTAATGTCTTTAAGGGCAAATTAAAAATAAGGTTTGTGATTAATTGCATTCTACTGTCAGTTTCATTTTATTAGGGCAGTGACTTAATGTATCAAATATAAATAATAATAAAATAGGGTCTTTGTTTGCACACAGACTTCACAGCACAGTGAAATTTATTACTTGTTGGGGTCAGAGTGCAAGGTCATTTTAAGGTTTTTTTTTCAAGGACTTAACAGTCAGTCTGGTAGCGGTAAACAATTCAGTTAAGCATTTGGCAGACACTCTTATCCAGAGTGACGTACACCTCTTCTTTTACAACTGAGCAATTGTGGGTTAAGGGCCTTGCTCAAGGGCCCACCGTGGTTGCTTGGTGGAGATTTGAATCGAACCTCGGTCTTTCTGATCGAATACCTTAGGCTACCATTTCCCTGTCTTCCAACCAACAAGTTAGCTCCTTAACCATTTAAACCAGCACAGTTCTCTCTGGTTTAGGGGAAACTATGTGAAGAAAAAATGGTTGCCCTACATCTGTCATATCTCCTTACCGGTCTGGTAAAATAATCTCCAGTGCAGATATAAAATAAGGAACCACTACGTTGATCCCTTTTAGGTCAGAGCAGAAGAGAGCAGAGGAGTTCAAGATAATACTGGCTAGAACTGGCCTGCAGATGAAGTCTGAAATTTGAAGGCCTTGAATGAGGACCATGTAGAACCTGTTAGAAATGAAGAACAGACAGCTTTTAAAAGGATTAAAATAAATTGCAAACAAAAAGTATTTTCTTAGGCTACACAGCACATACAATATAGCAATACGTAGCAAATTCTCAAAACATGGATATAAAAATGGAAAACGTCGGTATAAACAGCGCACACACAAAAGAAAATTAGAGACGAGCGAGCAGGACCCATTTGATGTCAGGTTGATGAAGCTTCTACAAGTACTCGAGGGGCCCAAAAGCAATGTTCCCATTAGCTGGCGGTTTTATTTTGAGAGAGAGAACACTATGTAACTCATTGCAGTAGGCTTTTTTAAGTGTCTAATAGGCTTGACTTTTTTTTTTTTTAGAAATGGGTTTATTAGAGGGACGGCGCATGTAGTTTGTTTTGGAGACAAGGTGAGGGAGGCTAGGTTGAGATGGTTTGGACATGTGCAGAGGAGGGACATGCAGTATATTGGTAGAAAAATGCTAAAGATGGAGGTGCCAGGTGGTCCCTGGTACCTACAAAAGCCACAGCTTGCATGCATCCCTGTGGTATTTTGTTAAAGTTATAAAACAAAGACTAAAATAAATGCTACCCAATTCAGAAAAATTGGGTATCATCCTTTTCTAAATCAATGCAATGATGTGAATCTGGTCGTAAAGGCATGCGATCAGAGTTTCCCATTCTTGGCTATGATTGGTTGAAGGTTTGGTATATTTTAATGCCGGGTTGTGTTAAGCCATCCGAGTTTCCCCATTCTTGGCTATGATTGGTCGGAAGTTTGGTATATTTTAATCCTGGGTTGTGTTAAGCCAGAGAGACATTTGTTGTATGCTGAGGGCAGGTATCAAGTGGGACAAGCTAGTGTGACAATGCACCCACAAAAGGGAACAGCTGCGCACCACCAATTTTAAATAAAAAACTGAATCATTTCTGCTATGTGAGAGGAACATTTTGTCCACAAACTCATTACTCAGCGAAGGACATGCAGATTACACGGCTAGTTATGTGCTTTTGCATGTCTCCCATACAGAAGATAAAATCCGTTTTAACACCAATGTTGGCCAATGAATGTTTGCTTGTTGTACATTTTAAGTCAACATAATGTGGCATAGTTTACATTTTACTCATGTAAAACTGGTACGTTACATAAAAACAATGAGACTTGTAGAAACCTGTACATGTCCATGAATGGAATCAGATCTAACCTTACTGAAACTACAAAATATTTTAAAGATCAATGGGGGAAAATGTACAGCATATTCTCTCATTTTACCCGTAAAGGGCTGCGTTCTGTTATTTTTGAGGTACCAATAAATACAACAGAATTATTATGGCTGCTTATGTTTTGTCAGTAGCACAGTGTTGAGATGAGCTGTTACATAAGGACTAGTCAATAATTATGCACTAGATAACAATCTTGTCATATCCTGAAGTTAATTAAGTAAAATTATTACAGTAGGCTTTTGTCCAGTTTCCAGGCAACCAACCCATGTTGTACCAGCAGCACACTACAGCTTTTCAAATCTTTGTGCTCGGCTCCTTGATTCGTCCACCACGGTTGACTTATCCCCCAAGATTACTTTTACCCTAACCGATTACTTTTGGTATTTAGCACATGCTTTTAATCAAGAGCGATTAATACTTTGTATACAACTACGGTTTATGGATGTGGTGAGGGAAAATCTGCAGATTATTGGGATGAAAGAGGCAGATGTAGAGGACAGGGTAACAGGGAAAAGAGTCCGATCCGTTGTGTCGACCCATAACGGGAGCAGCCGAAAGGAGAAGAAGAAGATCCAATTACAAATCTGAGGGTTAAGGGCAGGGCCTTAAGCAGTGACAGTTCAATGGTCTTGTTTTGGTTGTAGCTCATTAAAAATGATACAGCTAATCTTTTTTTGATGACTTAAACTAATCAAGTCATTATCCTCCTAGCTATCATCATAAAAGTTAATTTTCACTGCAGATCATGATGACCAATTCCAATGTTGTGAAATTTCCCCACTTTTCGTTGATCTGCTTACATCGTCTTTCAAAACTGAACAGAGCAGAGCATTTCTAACCAATGAGCTACCACTTCCCTGAACTACATGCTGATTATGTAAGCTTAGAATGCCACCCCAATAGGTATGTCATATTTCAATTGTAGTTACTCAATGCCAATGGGTTGGTTTAACAAACCGCCGGTACTGCTGGCATATGATCGGCTCATTGAAAAATAGCACGGATCAGTTTAATGCTTTAATAAATTCTACCTGGACAAATAGACGGGCAGAATTTCCTCTCCTGTTTTTTTGCTGCAGAAGATTCTGCACAGTGTTCCACAGGCCTCAGCACGACCCGACTCGTAATTATCCGGAAACTCGTTGGCATCAAACATAGGGTTCGATACCATGGTGTCAGTGGACAACTGAGATCCTTTTCTTCTCAATTCGACTCCAGCCTGTGTAGCAAGGGCTGAAAGACAAATTGGAAAAGGAAAAACAAAGAGGATGGGAAAAAGAGGCCAATTTTAATAAAAACATTTTGTGAATTTTACTAAAAATATTTTTAAAACAGGGATTACAGACAAAGAGAACCCTAAAAATATTGTAGTTGGCAACTACAGGGCTGACTACACGGCTCTATGAAGTAGTTTTTTGTAAACAGATTTTATAAAGCTATTTCCTATGATTTAATTGTTCCATCTAGTAAAATTTGCCAGCACATTAAAAGATATATCACATGATTAAAATCTGCAATTAGCTTGTCTTATTAGATCGCGCACAATTTTTAATCAATAAAATTTCTGGCTCTTTAGGGGAAATCGAAAGCAAACAAATTCATAATAAAAAAAAAGGAAAAAAATTAAAAATAAATAAAAAAGACAAGCTCTCCTGGTCAGCCTCCCTGTTATTGAACACAAAGTTTGATTTCAAGATTTGCAAAACAAGTATTCAAAAGAAAAAAAAGACAAATCACAGTCAATCAGCACTTTGAAATAACACCAAAAAGGCACACTATGGCAGAAACAAACTGCACACACATCCACAACATGCAGAAACGTCCAAAAAATAATAATAAAAAAAAAAATAATAATAATAATGTAAACGAAAACACTACAAAACAACCCAAAAATCAAACACCAGGCGTAACTGAAGACAAATGTTGATTGTGTTTCTTTGGAGGAGATTGGTTAGTAGAGGTCCTTTAGTTGGATGGAATGAGCAACAACAGGTTGTATGATCGGATGTTAAATTACAATCAGAAAAAAAGGGGGGGAAAAAAACCAAGAATCACAATAACGGCAATTAGAGAAATTAGGATCAATTACAACAAACATTCACAGGGATTTGCTGATGCTTTGACCTTCTGAGACCAGCATTTAGTACACAGAAATATTGAATATTTGTTGCATTTGAGCCATTTGGGCAGCAGTCAATCGATTTCCCGGACCCCTAATACCAGACTCAAGCAATGTATGATCAAATCTTTGGTCTCAAAAACAACAATACGGTAACAAAAAATAAATAAATAAAATGTATGACAATGTCAAAGCAAAAGTAACGAGTAAAAAAAAATTTAAAATGAAAACCCCAAAAAATTGCAACTGGTAAAGCTTGTGTTCCTACTTACAAGATTTATAAGAAAGGAGAATTTGGAAAAATGTTGCTGCAAGATAACAGAGATAAAAATGGAAACAAATCAAAGAACAGCAGTAATAGAGATCCAGAAACTATAAAGGAATGTCAATATGCTTCATTTTTTTTGTGCTTTGGTTTTAGATGCTTATATTGTTCTAAAGCTAGAAGTTAAAGATAGTGACTAGAACAAGAGACTGACTTTCAGTTGTTCACCATGCATAGAGAAATGGAACGGAAAGAAAACAATGAAACACATCGGAGATTCAGCTCAGAATACTGTATTAACGCCCTCCAGGGTGTTTATAGAAAAACTTACATGGAATTCAACAATTTCAATCAAATAAATATATCATTTCAGTTTCGAATACTACTTCCTCTACTTGAGTGAAAATCAATTGAGCAAAACCAACAACTAATCAAAGAAGCCATTAAAAACTGGGACTATTTTGACAGTATATATCAAAATTTGGTGATATGCCAATTTCCATCCACCGACAATTTCTCTACGTTCTTGTTGATGTCCTATGATGGCACTGACACACTTGGCGGAGACCTTTGCCTGTCTTGTGTCTGGTGTTTTGCTACAGTTTTTCTCTGTGCTAAACTCCTGTTTATAGTGTGTATGAAACAGAGAAAAGTCATATCTGACACTTGTGATTAGAGATCGGGTTAGAACCATTGGGCGTATCATCCTTTGCCCTGAATCCCAACACGCTCATGTTAAAAGTATACAAGGTAAGATAATAATGAGACGCTTAGCAACACACACTCAATCTATAATTAAAAAAGTGTATTTGCTTAGAATAGAAGACCTTCTTAAAAAATCTCTTTAAAAAAAATCCTCTTTTTGTAAAGTTCCTTGTTTTTTTGTCAAAAGAGTTAGTGCTGCAACTTAGTTTGGAAAATAAATAAATATTAAAAACCAGTGTTTTCGAATGTACAAATGTGGAACTTTAGATTTGGATTAATTCTAATTAGTAGGTACAAAAGAAAACATGAAAACAAGTCAACCGAGAATTCTGTTTAAGTCCGGAGTGAAGGATTTTATGTATAAAAAATAAATAAACAAATAAATAAATAAGACTGCCTAAAAAGATTGATGACATCCAGCCGAGTTGAACAGTATATCTCTTCAGGGTTTCTGCAACCTTCTTGACAAATGCTTCTATGCAGTGACAATCAGGAAACAGCAAATAAATTGCTACTTGAAAACAGCCTTTTTGTCATTTACAACCTTTAACATCCAGACTGACTTACAACTTTTTGGAGCAATTGTGGGTTAAGGGACTTGCACAGGCGCCCAACTTTGTAATGCTTGGAATTGAATCCTGATCTTTCAGGAATCGTTGCAACACAGTATCCATTGAACCACCACTTAACATCCCATTATCATTTAAAGGGAATGTCATAAAGGTAGCCTAGTGGTTATGGTGTCTAATACCAGGAAGACCAGGGTTCAATTCTCACCTTCACCAAGCAACCACTGTGGGCCCTTGAGTAAGGCCCTTAACCCACAATCAATCAATTGTTTTAAAAAAAAAGAGAGCTAATGTAAGTCGCTCTGGATAAGAATGTCTGCCAAATGACAAACTGTAAAACCGTTGACAAACAGTTTATGGGTACATTTACAAAAAGCCCCAAGCACCCCCCTTCCTTTCCTATAGCACTTCCCTACAGATTATTCTGAGCAGATAACTGCTAGAACCGCTTCACACCATTAAAGTGCTGCCTTAATGGCATATATGATAAAAACGAATACGGTACAATCTTGCAGGTAGGAATAGCCTGTGTTGTAGAAGTGAAAGAATGGAAATAAATCAGGAAGGGAGAGAATGAGAAAAGAATGTGAAAAACGTGGGACTGCATTATGTTTGGACAGTATTAGAGGTCCAATTTTTTGGAGTACCTTACCAGTCACGCTGCTTTCTCTGCTGAGGCCGGAGTGAAGCTTGCAGTGAACTAGTGCGGCGTCGAACAGCCACTGGCCGAAAAGGTTCAGCACGCTGTTGACTTTAGGTCTGGTGGGGGCAGGAAGCGGGCGCGGCTCTGAGCTCGTTTGATTGGGACTGGACAGAGGAGAGGTGGAGGACGGCTGGTGCAAGACTTTGGACTGACCAGTCTGTGAAGCATTGAGCATTGAGGAATTAAACAAACATTAGAATGCATTACACAGTGAGTGTATGGTTTCTAATTCAGTGATTTGATTGGACGCTTAGTTTTTAAGTGACGATTATAGATTTACAGATTGATGTCTGTACTGTTACTTAACTGAAAGGGTTAGTCTGTGTTGGCATAGTGACAAGTACCACTATTCCGAAAACTACATTTTTATGAATCCTACTGTACCAAAGACATTTCTTTCTTCTTTAGGATGTCCAGATATGCAACATCAGGCAATGTTGCTTAAACAAGTGGCCAGTAAAAGTCTTAAAAGGTTGCATTATAGTTTTCATTGCTGGTACATACCGTAGAGGCTTTGCTGGTAGTTTTGGAAACCGCTGTGGGTCTGTGTCTGCGGCTGTGAGGGGGTGTTGTGTTGGTGGTGGTCGGGGGTGGTGGCATGCTTAGGCGATTAACAGGTGTGGGTGGAGCGCTGTCTGAGCGTGGTCTGGATATACCTGCAGGGTAAAAGGAAAATAAAAAAGGGAAACAAGACAAAGACAGCAAATTCAATGGCTAATTCAGAAAAAGACAAAAAAAATAAAAAATAATAATAAATCTTCTTTTTGGAAGATTTAAAGACATGACAGCCAATAAAATGTAGCTCTTGAATCAGTTGGTTCCTGATTTGATCATTTGGATTTCAACTGGTGGGCAAAAATGAATTCTATTTTCAGCAAACAGTGATCAAATCCAGCTGTTATACACATTCATTAAAATAATCTGAGGCATCCAGAGGCACTGACGCTGAAGGGTCAGTACTGATTGGGTAAGTAGAGCAAATTTACACAAATCAAGCATTCACACCACAGGATATCCATCTGAACACAGTACAAAAATGTAAATTAATGATTTGTGCAGAAATTCAGCTTGATGTGCTGATTGGCACGAGAATGAAGAGAATGTGATTTCTGAGCCAATTTGCCTTCTGTACGTTCAGCATCTTCATGTTTACTATACATCCATTGTTTCATTTTTTATGCTTATTTTCTAACACGTCAATGATTTTTGACTTTTTTTGCATGCAATCTTTCAATCAGTCTCCACATCCCATGTGATTTGTCAGGAGCATGTTTTGAAAAGAAATACCATAAGAAGGCAGTCTGTCACGGAACACAGCGACACCTGGTGGGCATATAGGATTATGAACACTGACATATCAAGATGGGAAAATAGGGGCACACAAACAGAGTAACAAGCGTGCGCGCACACACACACACACACACACACACACACACACACAAACACACACACACACATAAACACACACACACACACACACACACACACACACACACACACACACACACACACACACACACACACACACA
>JAOTRA010000012.1:3971907-3985086 GCA_026260255.1 Pseudolaguvia tuberculata | reverse complement strand
CCCTCACCTTGTCTCCAAAACATCCTACATGCGCCGTCCCTCTAATAAACCCATTTCTAATCCTGTCCATCCTCATCTCCCCCAATGAAAATCTCAACATCGTCAACTCTGCCACCTCCAGCTCCACCTTCACTACCACTTCTCCCTGAAACCTTACGACTCCATTGCCTTCCCTCTCATTCACACACATGTATGTCTTCCTGTATGTCCAAATCTGCCTTCAAATTGTTTCATTTATTGTAGTGAGATAAATCTATTTTGAACGCATATGTATAAATAAATACTGATGGGTGGCGCATGGCGTAGTCTTTAGCATGGTCGCCTCACAACAAGAAGGTCCCGGTTTGGGGATCTTTCTGTGCGGAGTTGGCATGTTCCCCTTGTGCTTGCGTGGGTTTCCTATGGATACTCTGGCTTTTTTCTACAGTCCAAAAATCTTTACAAAATTGCCCATTTAAACTCAGCCATTAGGGTTGCACAAGCCAGTGATCCTTACTGCCGGTCCCAAGCACGGTTTAATAGGAGGGTTGCGTTAGGAAGGGCATCCAGCGTAAAAACGCACCAAGTCAAATGTTCAGATCTGCTGTGGCAGTCGTAGGAAAAAAAAAAAAGATAGATATTTCTACTAGAAACATTTAATAGAAACGAAAATAGAAATGGCAAGGTGCAAGTCCAGTGGTTACAGTGTTTGACTCCTAACAGGAAGTTTGTAGGTTCAATTCACACCAAATCCTCTCTAAGCAAGGCCCTTAAATCCCAATGGCTTAATCGTATGAATGATATTACTGTAAGTTGCTCTGGAAAAGGGCGTCTGCCAAATGTAAATGTATTTATAAATCTCATAAAACATTAATTACCAAAGCTAATCAAATGCACAAGAAAAACAGTGCAGTATATTTTGTACATATAATTGTTTTAGGAAAAATAGGCTTATAATCATGTCTGCCCATGATTTGATGCTTGGATAGGTTTGGTTTGCAAGTAAATGATAGCTATCTCTTTAGTCAGAAAATGGATTGGTATTAGTCAATACTGTAGACATATTTCATCTGCAGATTGAGGAAACCATCCACTTTTACATCAACTCTTTAAATGGACTCCAAAGCTTTCGATTCAGTAAATCTCAAATCAGTTCATTTGGTTGTTGAGCGATGTTGGATTTTGAACTCTCTGGTCAGTAGATGGTTGCCTTTTTTACTCGCTGTTTCTTTGTTGTCTTATGAACTGCTGTCTTCAAAAGTTCTAATCACAGTTAATGTTCCAGTGAGATTCCACATAGATAGGTCTTGCTTGGTATACTTGAAACTTAGAGGTAGTTGTGTTGAACCAAAATGGAGCTAAACTCTGCAGGACTCCGGCCCTCCAGGAACTGGGTTTGACACCTGTGCACTAGATGGTCACGCATCTCAGTACCTTAACAAACTGGTAGCGTCCTACAATCCACTTCCCAATGAAAATGACCAGAAAATGTAATCATTACAATAAAACGACTAGTTTGCATTTCACATAAACATAATTCAGTCATTTATCATAAACAGAAATCTTGCAGTTATGACCTAAATCTTCTTTTTTAAAAATGTTCTGCTGTTAACTAAATTCTACCTTGGTAAGAAGAGGTTGTAAAGATGTTTGAGAATAGTCTGGACATATAGGTTGGGTTCTTTGACGATGGGTTGGGGTATGGAGTCTCTTGGTGACACCAGCGCCATGATCCAGTCCGTATAGACGTCTACACACAGCTTCACTGTATCTCCATCCGAAGGAAGTGTCAAACCGTAACAGATCACCTCCATAGTCCATTTCACCTACAGGTAAACACAAGATTAGAAAGATTTTCCTCACAAATGGTTTGTCAAGCTAGTCAGGTGTGTATGATTAGATCATGGATAATCATGCTTTCTGGATTAGCAGGGTAGCTATGGTTTTTTTACATCTGCAAAATGATAAGTAGTGAAAATTAAAGCGAAGCTACATTGGTATTCTCATCTTTGACCTATAACCATTATTCATAACCTCCCAGCGCACATAGGGCGAGAGGCAAGGGTACACCCTGGATGGGTGGTCAGTCCATCCCAGGGTAACACATAGAAAAACACACACACACACACGCCTACGGACAATTTAGAATTACCAATCCATCTAATCTGCATGTTTGTGGACTATGGGAGGAAACCGGAGTAGCCGGTGGAAAACCACGCAAGCGTGGGGAGAACATGCAAACTCCACACAAAGATTCCCGGCCCAGGAATCGAACCAGGGATCTTCTTGTTGTGAGGCAACTGTGCTAACCACTACGCCCACTATAACCATTAATCATTTCTAATGTCATTCATTCATCTTCTGACCGCTTATTCCCTAATTCCCCATACTAACACTCACATCTAGGTACAATTTAGGATCACAAAGAAACCTGCATGTTTTTGGGAAACTGTAGTACCCAGAGAAAAGCCACGCAAGCATGAGGAGAACGTGCAAACTCTGCACAGACAGACCTCTTGCCTGGGAATCGAACCCAGAGCCTTCCTGCTGTGAACCAACCTTGTAGAAACAGTGGAAGGAAATACCCCGTTTGTATCTGATTGGTCAGGTGACCAGAAGCAGTTGGTAATATAGTGTAATTTGCATTGAAATCCCCTGTTTAAGATGTAATACAACTCCAGATTGCTTCTGGAGTAAAACAACCATTAGTAGATGGCTAGAAAGATAAAAGAACCATAGAAACCTAGCTTAAAAATGCTGTAATTTATATAACAGTACAAATGTTAAATAGAATTTAATGTCATGAAAAGCATAAACTAATACAGTTCATGCTTTTCATGACATTAAATCTTGTCTTGTTTGTATGTTTGTAGAAATTATGCGGCCCCTTATGACCCAGAATCAGGGGATAAGCAGGTAAGAAGATGAACGAACAAATTTTTTACTTTTTATCTTAATGATGATTTTTTTTAACATACATCAATTCTAAAACTTCTGATACATAGGTCTAATACTATATGGGTTCTGGAATCCGTGACATGTGGTGGACAGTAAAACCATATAAGATCTTCATTTTGGTAGCAAGTGTTATTTTATGAAAACTGCCCAGGAAAATCATCCATGGTCTCTGTAGTAATCTGTACCTAACCTAAAAAGTATGCCAACAAAAAAAAGCAACAAAAGTACATTCCTGGCACTGATTTGCATTGTCCAAATAAGCTTGAGGTCAGTGTGTGAGCTAGAGGGTGGAGACAATCGATAAACATCAGAGCCAGAGAAAAGACCAGAGGGAGTTGACAGGATATCCTTCTACTGTTATCAGGCTACACAGAAGTCTACAGGAACCGCAAATACAATTTAACAGAGAGAGATGTTAAAACTTAACCACATGATGTAAAGCGCACACACACACACACACACACACACTGTGCAATTCCATACAGATAAAAACTCCAAAATTTAAGTTCCTCTAAAGTTCACATATTAACACAGATGCAGAAAGTGCTGGGGCAACAAGTCAACTGTACAGATTCGATGAATATTTCCAAGGCTAAAGAATGCAAATCTACTACACAAAACGTTCCGCCTGCCAGCAAAAAGCTTCCACAGGATTCTTATTAGATTTAACCTGTGCAAAATACAGAACCATGTACTGGAGACAGGAATCAATAATTAATGCAAAATAACTGATCAGAAAAAAATGTTCCATCATGTAATGAATGGAATTGTTTTATCAACTATTATTTTTTAGTAGTCATGCTGAAAAGCATAAAATAATAAATAAAAGCATTCAATCTCGGAAAAGGACTGTTTTAAGTAATAAATATGCATTCTGTGCGACCATTCAATTCGTTTTTGCAAAGTTGAACAATCATCATAAAGCCCCACCCAATACATGATTAATCAGAAAATCAGCTCTTGTTTCTTTATTTAGAAGCTAAATGTCAATTATTTACCAACACAAATGAAATGATACGCATTGTGCTAACTCAATTTGCACTTAATCCAGACAATTTGTTGCAACAAAACACCTAAACCATGGCCACAGACCCTTAACTCTTCCTGCTTCAGGGGTGCTATTTCATAGCTGACCCTGCACTCTGAACCCTAACCTTCCGAGGAGGGACACTCAAAGGAAAACATTACACTATATCTTAGAACAGGGGTTCTCGGTGCTGGAGGGTCGGTGTCTTGCAGAGGCTCAACGCACATACCTCTACGTTTCAAGAATACCTACAAAGATCTTGATTATTCGGTTCAGGCGTGTTTGATTAGGGGAACTAAACTCAGCAGGACATTGATGAGACCCCTGTCTCAGAAGATGAACCAATGATTGAACATGCATCTAATTTACACAAACACTTGAGTAAAAATGTATATTTTACACAACTACTTATAGCAGCAGAATGCCAAAGAACCTAAAACTTAAAAATAATATGATCAAATAAATAATTATACATTTACAACAACACTTCTCAAAGTTCTGAAAGCTCTCAAAAGTGGTAACTGCTAAAAGAGTAATTGTGATCTCACACATACACACCTCTTTATCTGTTTTGAGGAGGCACTCGGAGGCAGGAAGTCCCAGTGTGGCCCCAAGTGGGCGCACCACAGCATTGGCAACATCTCTGCCCACGGCGGCGGGGTACGAGTGCAGGACGCTGACGTGACCCTGATCGCTCTGCACCACCAGGTGCAAAGACCTCCATTCAGAGTACATGGCTGAGATTACTACAGCATCTGGCTGAAATCTGAGAAAACAGAAACAGAAAAATCACACAAATCTTAATCAAACTAATTAGCAACAGGAACAATATTTTTTTTCATAAATATGCGTTGTTTTTTTATTAATTGATATATTAAAGGTGAACACCAAGTGCATATCTGCAAGGTTTACAGATTATTACTCTGATATATAAGGATCAGTATCAGTCACTTTTTAAAAGAATTTGCCAATATAATTGTCATCGGCTCTGCTGAGCAGCCATCAGTTCCTATTGATTCCCTAATTCGGGGTCACAGGGATCGGCTGGTACACCCTGGACAGGTCGCCAGTCCATCTCAGGGCCACACATAGACAAACAACCACTCATACACACACATCCTATGGGCAATTTAGAATCACCAACTAACCTAATCTACATGCTTTTGGACTGTGGGAGGAAACCGGAGTACCCGGACGAAATTCACGCAAGCGGAGGAAGAACATACAAACTCCGTACAGAAAGATCCCCGGCCCCGGAATCGATCCCAGGACCTTCTTGTTGTGAGACGACCGTGCTAACCACTATGCCACCACCTAATAGTGTGTTAGGACTCTTAATAATTATTAGGACTACCAATAATTAGATGCCATTCATGACATGTTTCTTCACGTGTTTCTTGTTGCGTTTACTTTGCTTAATTAGAAGGATTCATACATTTTTACTATTTACTATTAATACAAATGTTTATTTGATGTTATTATGAAACAGTTTTAGAACTGAAGGTAAGATACATAATTTTACATTAATTTAGATTGTTACATCAGACATTTCATTATTATATTACATTTTATATTTTAGAGAATTTTTCCCACTGAATTACTGATGCCTGTGAATGGCCTAAAAAAACGTGTCACCTTATCTTTCCTGACAAGCGGAATATTCCACACGTGCAGCTAAACCATGACTTGATACAAAATAATACATAATACTGTAATATACAATACACAAACTTATATACACACACAAACAGGTATATAAATACAATTTGCAAAAATAAAAACAGTACTACACCATGAAATCAATATGTAAATAAGAAAAGGAAGTGGTAGCCTGGTGGTTAAGGTGTTGGGCTAATACCAGAAAGAACCGGGTTTGAATCCCACCTCCAGCAAGCAACCACTGTGGGCCCTTGAGCAAGGCCCTTAACCCACAATTGTTCAGTTGTAAAGTAAGAGACCAAAGGTAAGTCGCTCTGGATAAGAATGTCTGTCAAAATGTAACTGAAAAGAATTATTCAGTTAAATGGTGAAATCCTATAATTACATTATCAGTCTTTTGCAAGCATAGCTTTAATTTTACTTTTAGTTTTTTTTAATAACCATATAATTGCAAGATAAATTAGCGTAATGTTACAAGCTGCTGACAGCCTTATATAAAATCCAGATGAATTAACTACTGAGCCTGGTTTCTGTTACCAAAGAACATCTGGCTGATGATTTAAACATGAGAATAGGAAACACCCCTGCATCTGGATTTCAGGATTGAACTGGAATTCCAGTAGACAAAACAATTTAACAGTCGGCCTGGGAACAAAAAAAAAAGCCAGCTTGTCTTCCTACACGGAGAAAGCAAGCCAGCTGTGATAACTGGTGCATCCAAAACCCGTACTACTTACATACATACAACGTTACTGTGTACTAAATTTGAGTTACTATGTATTTCTAGACGGTTTGAAAAGTATACTCTGTATAGTGGTTTCGCCATATTTTGCATCCACCATGTGAATATTATTACATTAGCTGTCCCTGCTGCACAAATTTAAAGCTGGATAATGTTTACTTGGATTATAATAAATGAGAACCACGTAAGTACTTTAGATTTTGTTCTGCTGAAGTGATTAACGCCTGTGCAATCATGAATCTGAGTACTTTTACAAATGTTTATATACTTTGTGTTTGGACATACCTAATCGCCGTGCATACTATATATTATGAAAGTATGCTGGTTTGTTTTTACTGTGTGTGTATGTACATTTACAGCATTTGGCAGACAACTTACATTTGATCTCTTTTGTACAACTGAGCTATTGGGGGGTTAAAGGCCTTGCTCAAGGGCCCACAATGGTTGCTTGGTGGAGATGGGAATCAAACCCCGGTCTTTCTGGTATCAGTCCAATGCCTTATCCACTAAACCACCTCTTCCCCATAGGAGCTAGACTTAGGAGCTAGACATTCGCTCACATGGCATTCTTCGATTTTTAGTTGCAAAGTTACTCTTCTGAACAAAATACTAAAAAAGATATATAGTATGAGCAAACGAGTATGCAAAGAAAAGCTGTTGGACTGCTAATTGCAAGATTGTGGTTCAATTCCCAGCACCACTACGTTACCACTGCTGGGCTCCTGAGCAAGGCCCTTAACCAATTATTCAGTTGGATAAAAGAGATAAAATGTAACTTGATCTGGGTATCATCATCTTTTCCTTCCGGCTGCTCCCGTTAGTGATCGCCACAGCAAATCGCTCTTCTCCACACTACCCTGACCGCTACATCTGCCTCTTCCACCCCAACTACCCGCATATCTTCCCTTCACCACATCCATAAACCTCATCCTTGGTCTTCCTCTTCTTTTCCTCCTGCCCGCCACCTCCATCCTCAGATTTCTTCTACCAATATACTGCATGTCCCTCCTCTGCACATGTCCAAAATATCTCACCCTAGTCTCCCTCACCTTGTCTCCAAAACATCCTACATGTGCCGTCCCTCTAATAAACTCATATCCAATCCTGTCCATCCTCTTCACATCCTATGAAAACCTCAACTGGATATAGATGACAATAATAACGATAAATGTCATTAATGTAAATGCAAGATGCGTTGTTTCTGCTATCAGATGGAAAGTCTGCTTGTTAACCTCCTTTTCTGATTGGATAAAATAAACTAAAAGTACCCGGATGAAATGTCTTAAATTGTTTTTTGTTGTTTTTTTTCATTATTATTTACAGCAAAACAGTGTCAACCTGTTTTCGACCAAGACCGGAAGTTACGGCGAGGGGGCGGGGCTTATTCATAGACGGTATTTAATTAGATGAATTAAAAACATAGAGCAGGATGAATCATCAAAAATAAATGAAAAAAGCTTTCTGAAAGTTACGATCTCGAAATGTACAAAAGAAATACAGCTAAAAGGGATTTATTGAGTCCTACCATCGTAACACTAGGGTTCATGGAGAGATTTAGATTTTTGCGACACTTTAATCAGTCAGTGTAAGTGCGACTTCCGTAGCCAGTGCTAAACGAGCTAAAAAAGGGGAACAAACGGGAAAAAGGCTGATCAGCTAAACAGACAGTAAATAAAACGTTTTTACACACAATTTAATTATTGATAAAGTAATATCGGTAAATAAGACAGGAAGTTAATCACGACAGCACTGTCATTTTTGCGGGAGGCATTGCACATCCAAACCCAAACAAACACGCGACATATAAACCGTTATAAATATATAAGTTATATATATGTCCGTTATAAATATTAATGATTATAATAAAATAAGATGTCATTTATTTAGACTAATTAAAATGTATCCAAGCCAACATTAGCCTGAGCCAGTAACGTTTGTTTTGTGGGATTAGCGCATCGTACAGATCGCTACGTACGGGTTTTATTCCTGAAATCGAACCAGGGCAAATCGGAGGAAACCCGCAGCACGTTAAAAACATTGTTTCCTACCAGTCGGTATATTTTATTTAACAGTTAAATGACGCCTGGAACTAGAAGTAGCATAAGCTAGTAGATTAATCCGAGCTAGCAGAGGAAGCTAATTATGTTTGACGGATAATTCCGATCCATTGAGAGAAACTCCGGCTTGCGATTCTAAACGTGTTTGTTCTCGAGATGAAGAAAGTAATCTATTCTGATGGGGTGGGGGGATGGTAAATTAGCGATTCCGATCGAGCCTGTTGGCCAACTACATCGGTTGTTATTGTAGGCCGCATTGCGGGACAACTCCTGCGGGGAAAAACAAAGCCTACTGCCAGACTAAAAGTATAACAACTATAAAACGCTATTATTACCCGCTTCCGGTGTCATAGCAAACATTCGTGTCTTTATAATGACGCTAGCAGATTGAACAGAAGAAAGTTTGAAGCATCTTTGTCACTAGTTAGCTAGATCCCATCCATAGCTTTGCAGAACAGACGTCTGGCCACATTGCTTGGAGAACTCACCAGCAGAGGACGCTACGCAGAGCACCGCGAGTAAGGGAGGTGTGAGAAACCGCCACTGAGTGTTCATTCCAAACCGCTTATTGCTCACTAAGAATGTGTACTAAATAGGCATCAACTGTTAGTGTCCCTACAGACTAAAGTAGTGCGCTTGAACTGTAATGGGATGTTATCTAGGATCCCACTTTTACTGTTAAAGAAGCTAGTTAAGAACAGGATTTTCGTAGACAGGAAACTGTTTAACTGACACGTTGAGTCCAAACAGAATATTAAATATAAATAAAAAATGGGAAAAAAAGGACTTTTAAAATGTTTTTAAACAACTGCATTTTCCTTTTACAAGCTATCATCAATCTCAAACGGTCCATTACAAATGACTCCTTCCCCTGACAATTCAATAATTAGCAACTCACTCAACGTTTAACACGGTTAAATGGCAGAAATAAGATGGTAGCTTGGTGTGCGGTGTAGTGGTTAACACAGTTTCACAACAAGAATGTCCCAGGTTCAAGTAGTTTGCATGTTCTCCCTGCGCTTGCATGGGTTTCCTCAGAGTACTCCAGTTTCCTCCCACAGTCCATAAACATATACATGAGGTTGTTTGGTGATTCTAAATTGGCCATATGAGTGAATGTGTGTTCGAGTGGTTTTTCATCTATGTTTGCCCTGGGATAGACTGGTGACCTGTCCAAGGTGTATCCCTGCCTCTTTCACCCTATGTGCGCGCTGGGATATGTTCCAGTAAACCCCGTGATCCAGAATTAGGGAGTAAGATGATGAATGAATGAATGAACGAATTGCAGAGTGGAAACACTACATAAATGTGCTGATGGCATATTCTGTCTGAGTGAACAGGGTTTGTAGTAGTTTTGCACATCCCCCAGGCAACTTGGTTGTGCTGGGAATCGTAGTCCAACAATGGATATGTGAGAAGGGGAAGTGGTAGCTTGGTAGTTGCATTGGACTGATACCAGGAAGAACGGGGTTCAATTCCTAGCTCCGTCGAGCAACCACTGTGGTCCCTTGAGCAAGGCTCCTCTAGCCCCCAATTGTTGTGCAGTTGTACAGAAAGTGATCAAATGTAAGTCACTCAGGAGAAGAGCGAAATGCTGTAAAATGCTTTAAATGTAAATATTATGTAAAAGTACTGTATGTCCAATTTTTTTTTCTGTTGAAACGCTGTTGAAAAAAAAATCAACCATTTACATGAATTAAATCCATAGAGTCAGCGATTACTACAGAAAATTCCAGATATCTGTATTATAGCCACAAATGTACTATATATAAAAACCTTACCATCTTATAACTTCACCCAAAATAACACAACGGGTTCAGACTACCCCTGATAGTCTGATAGGGTAAAAACACTGTATGCAAAAGTATTGCAGCATTAACAAAAATTTACCTTGAACCCATTTAAATATGTTTTTCTCAATTCTCATCCTGGCATAGAATTGCAGCTGTTACCATGGCAACTCTATTTTCATTCATATACAAATGACAGGACTATTATCCACAGCTGGCAAAAAGCAGTATTTATAATGAATAATGTGTGTTGGTTTTTGGAATCAACTATAAAGCTGGCTGTAAAGAATCTAAATAAATTCACTTGTTATATTATTTAATTTATGTAGTAGAACACTTAAACAAACACAGCCTTACTTTATAGTATATACACACAGCCACTTTTATATATATATTATTTTTCTGTAAATGTGTTTTTTTTTTAATCTGGAGAGTTGCATGTTGCATATGAGAATTTATTGTGGTCTAGTAGTGCATGGGTGACACGGTGGCGAAGTGGACAGCACAGTCGCCTCACAACAAGAAGGTCCCGGGTTCTTTCTGTGCTGAGTTTACTCCGGTTTCCTCCCACATGTGATTCAAAAATTGCCCATAGCAGTGAATGTGTGTGTGAATCGTGGTTTGTCTGTGTTGCTCTGAGATAGACTGGCAACCTGTCCAGAGTGTACCCCCGCCTCTCGCTCTATGTGCGCTGGGATAGGTGCTAGCAGATCGTCGTGACCCCGAATTAGGGAATAAGCAGGTAAGAAGATGAATGAATGAATGAATGAATGGTAGTGCATCTGTTTTTCCAACACAGAAAATATGGACATTATGCATAAATCAATATTACTACACTTACTGCATGTATTTGATTCATTTATTTTTTTATACCACTAAGAAGTTACGTGTTAATAACCTTGTTTACTGGTCCAGCAGTTGTATCATAGTGGACCTGAGATTTGTGTTGTGTCTCACAATTATTCTTGCTTTTTGTTTCTATAATCTATATTACATGTAGCCGTAGGTCTGGCCAAGCAAAGGAGGAACTAGAAACACTCTTCAATAAGCTGTATTCACCCCTGGATAGACTTGAGTAATATGCACCTAAGATCACTTCTGGGTATTGCTGTAATCAGTCTTCCGCTGATGTGTGGTGAATAACGTGTACAGGTTTGAGGAATGAGCAAGAAAGCACTCATCCCATCACTCAGCAACAGATTAAAAAACTGACATTATATAACAGAGTGACTGCTGTGGCTGCCTTCTCTGCCTCTGCTATTGAAGGACATTATTCTTAAGATGGATGAATAAAGTAAGGAGACGTGTTATATTGGTCCAGTTTAACATGGCTCAATGGCTCATGGTAGTATCTTGCAAAAAAAAACAACATTATTGTATATCTGCAGTGACCCAGTGACCTATATTTCTCTACCATCATCTTGATGAAGTTAATAAATAAAAGTGTACTCTAATAGTGTAACAGTCATGTAGTTATATCAGTGTAACAGTCAGGTAATAGTGTAACAGACACATAACAGTCATGTTATAGTGTAACAGTCATGTAACGGTCATGTAGTGCTGTGGCAGCCATGTCATTGTTCATGTAATAATGTAATAGTCATGTGACAATCATGCTGTAACATTTATGTATTAGCAGCCCTGTAGTAGTGTCACAAAACAGTCACGTATTAGCAGCAATGTAGTAGTGTAACAGACATGTAACAGTCACGTATTAGTGTAACAGTCATGTAAAAGTCATGTATCCTTGTAACAGTCATGTAGTAGCAGTCATGTAGTAGTGTAACCGACATAACAGACATCATGTAATACTGTAACTTTTATGTAAAACTCATGAGGTAAACCAGTCATGTGGTAGTGTAACAGACATGTAACAGTCTTGTAGTAGTGTAACTGTCATGTAAGTCATGTAATAGTGTAACAGTCATGTAATAGGCTTGTAGTAGTGTAACAGTCATGTAGTAGCAGTCCTGTAGTAGTGTAACAGACATGTAATAGGATTTTAGTAGTGTAACAGTCATGTAGTAACAGTCATGTAGTAGTGTAACAGACATGTAATAGGCTTTTAGTAGTGTAACAGTCATGTAGTAGCAGTCTTGTAGCAGTGTAACAGACATAACAGACATCATGTAATACTGTAACTTTTATGTAAAACTCATGAGGTAAACCAGTCATGTGGTAGTGTAACAGACATGTAACAGTCTTGTAGTAGTGCAAAAGTCATGTAGCAGTCTTGTAGTAGTGTAACTGTCATGTAAGTCATGTAATAGGCTTTTAGTAGTGTAACAGTCATGTAGTAGCAGTTCTGTAGCAGTGTAACAGACATGTAATAGGCTTGTAGTAGTGTAACAGTCCTGTAGTAGTGTAACAGACATGTAATAGGCTTGTAGTAGTGTAACAGTCCTGTAGTAGCAGTCCTGTAGTAGTTTAACAGACATGTAACAGTCATATAGTAGTGTAACAGCCATGTAATCGTGTAACACTCATGTAGTAGTGTAACAGTTATGTGGTAATGTAACATGTAGGATATGTATAGTCATGTATTAGTGATTGGTCATCACTGATGTACCAATATTGTACATCACATCACATCACACTGTAGCAGGACTTCATATAATCTACAGTTCAAAATCTAGGTATTTCAAAGAATCTTATTTTAATTGAAATCACACTAATACATTTAATTCATTATTTGTTTGAATGATTTTGTTTAATTATCATATTTTTAATATTCCTTAATATTTAATATTTCATTCTCACTTTATTGTTATAAAACCCACAGTATTAAAAATAATTCATTTTATTTCTGATTTGATGGTTATGTGTATGATAAAAAGAACCATAATTGGTCAGTAATTCAAGTTTAGTACACACACACTAAATTGATCATAGTACACACACACGCACACACACACACACACACACACACACACACACACACACACACACACACACACACACACACAC
>JAOTRA010000012.1:3951894-3964394 GCA_026260255.1 Pseudolaguvia tuberculata | reverse complement strand
CATCAGATGTTACATCATCAATATACATTAGTGAAGCAGTCCAAACCATGATACTACGTACAGCAGTCCCGGGTTTTGCCACTGAGTGCATATGGTTTAGATTATTAACAGGTCCTTTTTTTCAGTTCCAGAATGTTTGTGGTTTGTCCCTGAGTTTCTTTGTGAATTCAGTTCTGGTTTCAAATTGCACTGCTGATGAACCGTGCGAGTCTCGTGGGCTTAAAATCGTAAAATGACTGAATTGAGATATTTTTAGTTCTGCCGTGTGGAGGTTGACGGTAATGTCACTGGCTGGAGTTTTTTGAACCTTTTTTTTTTTTTTTTTTTTTACATCTCATTAACTGCTCTTTTAATATGATTGTTAGAACACTAGTAGTTTCTTTTCATTTTAAGGCATTTAAACGATTGCACAGACAGCTGTCTGGTCTTTATTACATTACATTGAATAGATATTTGGGCAGTGGTGGCTCAAATAGTTAAGGTGCTGAGTTGTTGATCGGGAGACCAGGAAGACATGGGTTCAAGTCTTCCACTGTTGAGTCCTTGAGCAAGACCCTTTACCCTTTACCCAAAATATACTGGTACAGAGTATATTTTGTACTCTGTAGAATCATGTATGTGACAAAATATATTGGAATTGGAATATTTACCCTCCAAAATTAGATATTCAGATCTATTCATATTTAAAAGGTTTATGAATGGTGAAAAATTGGTGGGTTTGAATAAAAGTTGTGAAAGAATGAAAAAACAACATGTCAACATTCTTACAATAACATTCATTCCAAGCTTCCCATCATGCAATACTACATATGTGTTCATATACAGTGCATGCTATGTTCTTTTTCTGCAAACAAAGGCAAAGCAACAAGCCAACTCAGGAACTCTAAAAATACATAGTAGGAGAGAAATGACAGATTCTGAGAATGCTCCCCCCTCTCTCTTGCTCTTTCCCTCCCTCCCTTTGCCTCTTTTCCTCATTTCAGCCAACACAAATCAACAGCACATATAAACAGGGTCTGGCTGCTGAATAATGCATGCTGAATCTGTGTACCTTTATTCTACTCAGACCTTCCACCATTCTCTGCAGTGTTGCAGCAACCGTCTCATTTTCAGTGACAATGAACGTGAGCAGTAGCTGAGACTGATGAAAAATAACATTGTTGTTGATATCTTTGCAGCCCCATCACCCCTTTTCCCCATCATAAGCAGCTATTGTGCTATTATATATATATATATGAAAATATAAAAAATATATTGGAATATAAAAAAAATATATTGGAATATACGTGCTGCGTTATTTTTTAAAGTAAAGTTTGTTTTAATAATCAGAGCTTTAGGCTTGAAATGGTTTAGTTTCATTCATTCATTCATTCATTCATTCATTCATTCATTCATTCATTTATCTTCTTACCCGATAATTCCCTAATTCGGGGCCACGCGGGTCTGCTGGTGCCCATCCAAGCGCACACATAGGATGTCCATTGCAGGGAAACACATAGACAAACAACCATTCACACACACACATTCACTCCTATACTCAGTTTAAAATCATTAATCGAGGAAAGAAACTGTGGGAGGAAACTCCCTGAGGAGAACATGCAAATTCCGCACTGAAAGATCCCCGGCCTGAGAATCAAACCCTGGATCTTCTTGTTGTGAGGCGATTGAGCTAACCACCACATTGGTACAACTAAAGTTTATTAACTTTAGAAAATGAGTAGTTGGTCTATTATTATTATTATTTGTAACGGAATTCCAGACTGAGGAAAAGATTACTACGACCCGGACAGGTGCGTTTATTAAGGTACAGATACAGGAAACGCACAAGAGGTAAAGTAAGATAGTGTACAGAAGGCTCTTCAAAGAATGTAGGAGGATGAGTTGGAGAAAGTCCATAGAGTCAGAATATTGAAGGTCAATAAACGTGATAAAAATGACAGTTTTTATAAAAAATAAAAACAGTTGGGTCTAATTAGTGCTCTGGTGATAGAGTGAATACAGTGTATTTTATTTGCAACTTCTTTCTCTCTCTTTTTGTTACTCTTTCTGTTTATTTATCTATTCTCATGAAGAAGGCTGTGTTTCTGTTTGAGTGAAAATTCTGACCTTAACTCCACTGAACCCCTCATTTGGATAAACCCAGAACACCTACCGAACCCCAGATCTCCTCACCTGATATCACTGTCGGATCTCACTGATACTATTAGACCTAAAAAAGAAAATTTCCACTGCAGCACTTTAGATTTTAGACTATTATACCGTAGAAGTAAAGAATAAAAAAAATAAATAAAATCAATCTGAAATAGATTAATAGATGGAATGGGACTCAATACATCTGTCCATATAATGTATACTATACAAAAAATATAAAAAAAAAATCATTATCATTTATAGAATCTTTATGCTGCATCAAATAATCGCATCATAAAAAGACAGAAATGTTCTTTCTGTCCGTCAGTGGAGCAGATGAATCACACTCAGCACTTATATGCAATGTCCCTGAACCTCAAAACACATAAAAACATCATGAGAATAGTCCACTTTTTTATTTGCTACTATCAGATGCCATGAGAGATAATAGGCTTACTAGTGCAATTACTGCTCTTTGGAATCAGCTAACCTTTCGAGTATGATTTCCAGAGTGACTCATCCTTGCCTAATTTTAGCGTCCTGTTCTACACTCTACTGGCCTTGAAGTGGATAATTAAATAAAAAATGACAGAAGATGAAGGAAGGCTAGATGGAGAAGCTATAGGTTTTGACTTCAGCCTTTTTTTTCTACCTATTTCAACAATGCTTTTAGTAGAAAAAAAAGAATGTGAGACACTTTGAGTGAGTCATTTTATAACATGACAGTAATATCTGTCTCTTTTTATAATGCTGTAACTGTAATTATATGGATCAGCATAATGATACGGGCTCATTTTCAGCAGTGATGTTCCTTTAATCTTGCTTTACATATAAACACTATATGGCCAAATGATTGTGGGAACTTTGTTAATGTAACAAAGTTTCCTAAAATGTTTATAAAGTTGCAGCATTGCATTATTCTTTATCAAACAATGTTCCAGCCTGACAATGCCCCTGTGCACAAACTCACAGAGCCTTTCATGCAGTATTGTGATTTGAGCGGAACAAGTGTTCTGTACTGAGCATTGACACCCACTTTTGAGATGTTCTGACTGAATTCCATTGTGGTTGAATAAGCAAATCCCCATATACACTCTCTTCCCCAGAGACATGTATGGATGTCATTGTCAGGTTATAATAATGCCATGATTATAATGGCCAGGATATAATAATAATTGCATTTATATATAATTAATGTGCTGTTCAGGATATAATATTATAATTTATATATAATTACTGTGACGGCCAGGTTATAACAAAACTATAATTAATTTATAATTACTGTGATGATCGGGTTATAACAATATTATAATTTATATATAATTACTGTGATGATCAGGTTATAACAATACTAAAATTAATATAGAATTAATGTGATGGTCAGGTTATAACAATACTATAATTTTTATATAATTAATGTGATGGCCAGGTTATAACAATTCTATAATTAATATATAATTACTGTGATGATCAGGTTATAACAAGACTATAATTAATATATAATTAATGTGATGGTCAGGTTATAACAATTCTATAATTAATATATAATTAATGTGATGATCAGGTTATAACAATACTATAATTAATATATAATTAATGTGATGGTCAGGTTATAACAATTCTATAATTAATATATAATTACTGTGATGATCAGGTTATAACAAGACTATAAATAATATATAATTAATGTGATGGTCAGGTTATAACAAAACTATAATTTGTATATAATTAATGTGATGGTCAGATTATAACTACTATAATTAATATATAATTAATGTGATGGTCAGATTATAACAATACTATAATTAATATATAATTAATGTGATGGTCAGGTTATAACAATTCTATAATTAATATATAATTAATGTGATGGTTAGATTATAACAATACTATAATTAATATATAATTAATGTGATGGTCAGGATATAACTATACTATAATTAATATATAATTTCTGTGATGATCAGGATAAAATTATACTAAAATTATATGTCTAGTCAAATTATGAAATTATAAGTAAGAGTCAAAATGATGTCATTTATTAATCTGAATATGTTTATACTGTCTTAACTAACCTACAGTACATGTGGCAGTAGTATTTAAATTAATCATAAATTCATGACTGTAAACATAATTAAAAATCATTTCTCCGTTTTAGAAAATGTGGCACATGTGAGAAATGTAGAAATAGTAAGACTGAAACTTGACTAGTGGTTTTTCAACAGACAAGGTGACCTTTAAAAAAGGAAAGAAGTGTGCTTTAACATGTCAAACTCAGTCACTGACTCCGAATTCACACAACACGTGTCTTCTGCTTCACAATCAATGAACATGTTAGCAGGGAAACCTTTTTTAAACCATTTATGTTGTATAATCCCAAGGGATGATGAAAATCAGCATATCCCACGAACTGGGCCACCCGTTGCATTGTTCCTGCTCTCTTCTGCAGTTGCATGCATTAGTTAACATCTATGTTTGTCATCTTTATGCATTAGTGGCACAAAAGACAAATGGCAGGCTTTTCTCACAAATTTGAAGCTTTGCCACTACTCCCACTCCTACGTTATGACCTAGTAACTTTTAAGTGTGCATACTTATTGAAAAGGAAGGACGAAAGTTGCTTAGTCATGAATTGTCTATTAAAGCTGAAGACACAGCTCTTACTCTGTGCAAATATTGCAGATTTATGCACAGAAAAGTAGCTCCTAACTCAATACACTTTATTCGAATTTTCAGTAGAGCGAAGATAAATATGAAGAAAAACAAATGTTCTTTTTCAACATGCACAACTCAACTGAGATGTGTGTGTACATTTTTACAAAGGTGTGAAAAGATTCATGTAAAAGCTACCACATATTCACTGCATGACAACAGGTTACTTTACATGCGGTTTTAGATTTCCTTTCAATATTAGTGTTTAACTCGCTACTTTCCAAATGCTCAGGATTGAGGTGTGTTTCATTGTCATTTGGATTTTGTATTTTTATATCTAGTTTGTCTCTCTGCTGGTATTTCTTTCTTGTTAGATTCCTTCCTTACATTTCAGACTTTTAATTGTGCAATATAAAGCATGCCTATGTCTTAGAAAGATTGTACTATAAGATATCTACTCCTTTCCGCTACTCCCGTTAGGGGGCGCCACAGCGGATCGCTCTTCTCCACACTAATCTGTCCTCTAAATCTGCCTCTTTCACTCCAACTACCTGCATAGCTTCTCTCACCACATCCATAAACCAGCATTCCTCTACCAACATACTGCATGTCCTTCCTCTGCACATGTCCAAACCATAGGTTGTACTATTCGCCATAATGGACAAAAGAGTAAATTTATACCTTACAGATCATTAATTATAAATTAAAATTCAATTAAATATATATTTATTCTAATGTAGCGCTGTGGTGTAGTGGTTAGCACGGGCGCCTCAAAACAAGAAGGTCCTGGGTTCGATGGCCGGGTCTGGGATCTTTCTGTGCAGAGTTTGCATGTTCTTCCTGTGCTTGCGTGGGTTTTTACCGGGCACTCCAGTTTTCTCTCACAGTCCAAAAACATGTAGATTAGTTTAATTGGTGATTCTAAAATGCCCATAGGAGTGAATGTGTTTGTGTGTGAATGGTTGTTTTTCTGTGTGTGGCTCTGTCTGACGCCCTGGACTGGCGATATGTCCAGGGTGTACCCCCGCCTCAGTGCTGGTATAGGCTCCAGCAGACCTCTGTTACCCACATAAGTGGGTAAGAAAAATAGGCCGGAGTAAAAGTCTGAATGACTTTAACCTGATCTATGTTGTAAATCTAGATGACTGGGTCTAAGCATCTCCAAAAGTACAAGCCTGGAGTGGTGATCCTTGTACACATTGGTTGAAGATACCGTGGTTCAAGGGGAAAGAGTTGCCACAGCTAAATGTTAAAAGAATGTTAAGAAGAAGGCCAAACAGAGGGTATAAGGATGTCATAAATGAGGTCATTAGGTTAGTGTCTGAGGAGGATGCAGAATACAAGGTTAGATGATTCACTGTGGTGATTCCTTGTTAATTCCTTGTTAGTATTCCCTATACATTCCCTGTGCATTTCCTATTTATTAACTATGCATTGCTAGCACATTCCCTAAACACCTGCTATACATTGCCTGCTTATTCCCTCTACATTTGCTATGAATTCTCTGCACAGTGCCTGTATATTAGTAGATCTTACCAGTTGGCTGCAAATCCCTACCTGTCTGTGGGTTTGTTGGTTTGCAGCACAATGGGCCAGGAAAAGGAAGGCAGTGTTTTACATTATCCTACAATTCATTTAACTTTCACATCATATCAAGCAAATAGGGCTGTCATTTAAGGAGCCCCAATCCGGTTCCAGACTCTGGACAAACAACTTTATTATGCATGCATCGTACAAAGCGTATGGTAATAGCGTTTTAAATTAGTGAAGGACATTATTGCTCCTGAAGATACTTTCTTTTTGAGCGATTTTTCATGAAAGTCACTTGACACTAAAGAAAACAAATTGTCTCCCAAATGAGGATTTTTTTTATATTTCCAAGTCAGCGTTTAAGCATTCAGCTCATTCACTTTTATGCTGCATAGATTTTCAAGAACGTTCATGTGTCAGGTTTCAATATTATCAATTACCCGTTATTGCTCTGTGGTAACCCAGTAAACATTTTTTAGACAAAAGAGCAAACACTTAACTTTGTCCAAGGTGAAAGAGATCACATGAATTACAATCTAGCCCTGGTTAGATGAGACTTGTCACTCCTTGACTCACTCTCACAGTTACAGAATCTCTTCAGTAAAATGATCTTGGAGAAAAAAATAGGTTGCTTCAAAAAGAAATTTTGAATTTCAGTTAGTGCTGCATTCAATTTACAAATATTTCTACATCAGGAAATGTTGAAAATGCCTCATTTATCAAACTGTACAATTTTTTCCTGAAGATGAATTTAAAAAGAAAAAACAACTGTACCTTTTGCTCTGTTTTGGACTGGCAACCTGTTCAGGACGTACCCCTGCCTCTTGCCCTTTGTGCACTGGGATAGGCTCCCGGTGACCTCGAATTAGGGAATCGGCGGGTAAGAAGATGAATGAATGACTTTACCTTTTGTGCAGGAGGATGGATTGATAGGTTTTATTGTTGCTTCATTCATTCATTCATTCATTCATTCATTCATTCATTCATTCATCTTCTTGCCCACTTATTCCCTAATTTGGGGTCATGGAGGTCCTCTTGCGCCTATCCCAGCGCACATAGGCCGAGACGGGTCACCAGTCCATCTCAGGGCAACACACAAACAACCTTTTACAGACATACATTCACTCCTATGGACAATTTAGAATCACCAATCGACCTAATCTGCATGCTTTTGGACTGTGGGAGGAAACTGGAGTACCCGGAGGAAAACCACGTAAGCACGGGGAGAACATGCAAACTCCTCACAGAAAGACCCCCGACCCGGGAATCGAACCCAGGACTTTCTTGTTGTGAGGTGATCGTGCTAACCACTATGCCTATTGTTGCTTCATATTTGTCAAATAAACATAAAGAAGGATATTTTTACAAATAATTAATGCTTTTTTTCCATAATCTGTGAAACATGCATTAAAAAGAAACCTGGTAGCACTGAGATGAATGAATAAAAAACCTCTAAACATGAACAATTGTGCAATATTGCCTAATCCAGAGCAACATAACCCACTGAGCAGTTATGGGTTAACAGTCTTGCTCAAGGGCTTTTTGGTGGCAGCTTGGTGATGCTGAAAACTGAAACCACAATCTTTTGATCTACAGTCCAAAAGCACAACCACTGTAACACTTGCCAATCCCCTTGCTATATTTATGCTTAAGTTATGTCAACCTTGCTATCATGTAGGAGTTGCACCAAAAAGTATATCATACTAAACAGTTCAGCATATCTTGCTGAAAAACCAGGAAATCCAAAAAGATTTTCACTTATTCTAAAAGTATAATTATGTGATGTGTGTATTCGAAGGGAAAGCACAGCAAAGTCTTGTGATCAGAAGTTAGTAATATGTAGGAGTTTATGATTACATGAAGGCAGGGTAAGATCACCTAATTACAATCATTGGTCATGTGGCCTACATAGTTTTAACAAAAAAAAAAACCCAATTGACTTTTTTTCTCTTGTCAATATCATTTGACTAATTTATTAGTTTTTCTACTTTCTTCTTTAACTTTGTGAAGAAAAAGTGTTTTTATTCAAACTTAAAGTGTGACCTTTTTTTAATTGCCTATTTTTAATTTCATACCCAATTTAGTCATTATCATATTTTTACACACTAACTAATTCACCTAATACATGACATTTACCAGCCGGAGAAGTTGAGGGTTAACACACACTTCCTCGATAAAACATAAAGCAATTGAAGACTGTTTTGACAAATTCTGAAATATCCGCCGTTTGCTAGTTTTTTCTATGATCCAAATTTTATTCAACATGCTTTAGCAGCAGGATTGTATAGACTGCAATTTTGTGAAAGCTGCAATGCTACAGAAAATAGACGTGGGAACATGGAGTTGAGAGAAATGCCATGAATTATTAATACAAAAATGTTAAGAAAACATCAAAAAACAATTAGAGCGCATAGAGGCAGGGATGAGTTTTTGGGGTTTGTTGGAATTTTTAACTTCTTACTTTAATTTCTGGTTTGGGTCATGCGTTCATTGTTCTCCATGTGTTCCTGTAACTGCTGTGTTTGTCTTATAGTCAGGTCAAGTCTAGTTTAGTCTATTCAAATCGGTGTTTATTGTTTTGTCACTTCAGACGTAACAAATCTGCAATTGGACTTTAAACCACTCGCCTAAAGTGGACTCATTAGAGAAAACATGACCTGCCATGAACCCTTGGCAGCTTGTTGTCTCCTCTGTCTTTGTCAACGTGAACAAGTCATAGAAGATTGCCTTGTTAAGGGTGTGGGCACATTGCCATAAGCCTGCTTCAATGGTTTATCTTGTCCATGTGTCTGTTACAGAGGACTATCCTATCCAAGAGTTTATCTCAGAGGTCTTCATTGGTTATGTGGCCAATTCAGAGCATCCAGAGGTGATAGTTTCCAATGCAGAACCTGCTGAGGTGCTGGAATTATTTTCCATTACAGTGGCGGCTGTCAAGGTGGCAGGATATGAGGCAAGTGAACAGTTGGTTGAAGTTGATGTGTTAGTAGGATAAATGGGCCCGAGTAACGATCTGAATGACTTAAACCTGAACTATGTTGTAAATCTCGATGACTGGGTCAGAGCATCTCCAAAACTGCAAGCCTGAAGTGGTAATCCTTGTATGCAGTGGTTCAACATACCAAAGGTCAAGGAGAAAGAGTTACTCAGTAGCACGCAGCGACTGCTCTGGGTGAAAAATGGTACTATTTCTTTGACTACCACAGCACATGGATACCAACCATAGTGTTCATGTACATTCATGTGGACCGGCACTATTAAGGCTGGAAAATCATGCAGCAACCAGTCTGCATGATAAATTTTACTGGACCAGACCCTCAGACCACAGCGTCGCCTGATGTCGGTGGCGAGATGTAACGTCATTGAAACCGGTGTGCGAGGAAGCAGGTAGTGCAGAAAGAGAATGGGTGTCTGTGCTAAGCTGAAACAAACTGGTTAACATCTGCTGCCTGGAATATAAACCTGCATCTGACTTCATCGAACCGCTGCGTGACTTGAGATGCTGCTGTGTATTTTTACGAAGACATGGCTCAGTGGCAGTGTTCCAGACACCATTAAGCTAAAATAAACACAGAACATGGAATGGCAAAGAACTCTGTCCTGGTGTCTGATTATGTGTGAATGGTCTCTGTCCTGGTGACTGCTGCTCATTAGACGGTTATATTTATTACGGAAAATCGTCTCAATTCAACTTTAACTAACACTGACTAGTCGTCTCTTCTCAGAAATCCATCCATGATAGAACTGGTCTTGCAAGCATGTCTTAATATAATAGGTGAATGTGATAATATAAATGTTTGATAATAAAATATCAAATGATTAATGGTCAATAATTGGTTGTATCTGATTGAAATATTCTAATTAGAAGTCACTGTTATCTAATGTGGCACTGCAAAGAGTACAAAAACAAAACTTCTGCATTTCCTACAGAAGCAGTCACACTCTCACTACACTGCCACAGAAGAAATGGCCTAATTTCTTTAATTCTGTCCTCAGATTAAATACTTACATTAATAATGTTTCTATGACTAACTAATGGCTTGCACTTTGCATGGAATCGCAAGACTAATCCAAATTGGTACAATTTATCATATGAAAGGTAATTAGCGCTGTCAAATGAGATGAGAAGGCTTGTTGGTGCTTTGGGGAATTATCATTTCTTTTGCCAATTTTATTTCTCTAAAGTAAAAAAAAAGTCAAGGATGATGATTGCAGGAAGCCCAGGAAATGGTGATATAATACTTATGACTGCAATCTTTTTGTTCAAGAATGTAGGGGTGATGGCTGTATTCATTCAAGCTTCTGGAGAATTAGTTCACTGTCAATGAGAGTAGAATCTTAAACACTCATGTAATTCTGCACAGGATAAAATATTTATGGCCTTTAGAGGGCCAATAGAAGACAAAAGTACAGATGCACATGTGTAGTGGGAATATTGCATGATCAGTATTCATTCATTCATTCATTCATTCATTCATTCATTCATTCATTCATCCATCTTCGTACCCGTTTATTCCCAAATTCGGGGTCACGAGGGTTTGCGGGAGCTTCTCCCAGCTCACACAGGGCAAGAGGCAGGGGTACACCCTGGATGGGTCACCAGTCCATTGCAGTCGTTCACTCCTATGGGCAATTTAGATTCATCAATCAACCTAATGTACATGTTTTTGGAGGAAACCCATGCAGGTGCAGGGAGAACTGCATGATCAATATAAAGTGTGTAAATGATCCAAGAAGAATCCGTGAACACTGACACAGATTCCAATGGATAATTGGAAATGAGAAAAAAAATCTGCTACTGGGAGGCGCGGTGGCGTAGTGGTTAGCACAGTCACCTCACAATAAGAAGGTCCCGGGTTTGAATCCTGGGCCGGGATCTTTCTGTGCGTGTTCTCCCCGCGCTTGCGTGGGTTTCCTCCAGGTATTCCAGTTTCCTCCAACAGTCCAAAAACATGCAAATTAGGTGTATTGGTGATTGTAAATTGTCCATAGGAGTGAATGTGTGCGTGAATGGTTGTTTGTGATGTGCGTTGTGATGTGTTGCCCTGAGATGGACTGGCAAACTGTCCAGTGTGTACCCCCGCCTCTCGCCTTATGTGTGCTGGGATAGGCGCAGATGACCCCCAAATTTTCCCCAAATTTGGGAATAAGCGGGTAAGAAGATGAATGAATGAATGAAAGTCTGCTACATTATAAACTTTAAAAGAAATATGGGTTGTATTAAGTGCTTGATTATTACAATCCACTAAAGAACATGAATTGTCACGTTCTATTTTTTATTCATTCATCTTTTTACCCGCTTATACCTTCAGTATGGTTCTTTAGTGGAAATGCACAAGAAGTAAGTGGCTGGCTTGTCTGGGATGTTATCCAACCGCAACAGCATCTTTGGCACAGGGGCAACAAGGTCAGAGGAAGTGTTTAAGTCCTTCCCCTTGTCTGTACAGGTGGTGAGGGGTTGAAATGTCATCAAGTGAAGAAGCAACTGTCAAAACAATTCAAAGTGTTCTGGTTAACACTTCATTTATTTTAAGCAGCCTGTTGCAACACTTTGACATGCATGTCGGACCAGCTTTCACCTTTTCAAAGAATTTAGGAAATTTATGAAATACCTTAAAAACGAATTTCTAAAGAATTTAAAAACGATTTAATTTCTTTCGTAAATTCCAGGGAATACGTACAATCACTAAAGTATATCATGTGCAGTATATTATAAAAGGCTCTATTTTTTATATAGCTGTTTCTATGTGATTAACAATAAAATCATACAGTTATAACAATGAAATCATAGGGTTAGAGACATTTACAAGACAATACAAACAAAGAAAGTCAATTTATTTTGTCACAGATATGATTATACAGAGTACAACATATTGTGAAATGTTTCCTTCCTTCGCATATCCCATCTTAATAAGTTGGGGTCAGAGTGCAGGGTCAGCTATTGTACAATGACCCAACAGTGGTGGAATTGAGCCAAGGGTTTCTTTGGCAGTGGTGGGGCTTGAACCCAGGTCTTCCTGGTCTCCCGATCAACAACTTGGCATCTTAACCATTACACCACCATCTTTTAAAATGATATAAAAGTATATATTTCTGAACACACGGTAAATCTAGGATACACCTTGGATGAAATGCCAGTCCATCAGAGGGCACTATAGTCACACGACTATAGTATATACAGTATATAT
>JAOTRA010000012.1:3770240-3784338 GCA_026260255.1 Pseudolaguvia tuberculata | reverse complement strand
GGGCGGCGTGGTTCTTCTAGAGAGACACAGAGAAGAAATGACTGACAACGTACAGAGGACAAAATTTGACATTTTCAAAACTGTTTCAAGCCTCATTTATAAATCTTGGATATGAATCAAGCCTATCCCAGTATACATAGGGCAACAGGCAGGGGTACACCCTGGACAGGTCCACACATAGACAAACAACACACATAGACGCACACTCTGTTTTTGTATCGTACAAGGAAACCAGAGTACTGAGTTGGGTAGAACGTTGGTATAGTGGTTAACAGCCTCACAGCAAGAAGGTCCAGAAATTGATTCCCAGGCAAGGGTCTTTCTGTGCAGAGTTTGCATGTTCACATGGTAAACCGGTTTTCTCTCATAGTTTAACAAAAATGTACATTTGATTGAATAGTGATTCTAAATTGTCCATAGGAATGAGTGCGAGTGTTTATGGTTACCTACCTTTCGCTCTATGTGCGCTGGGATAGGCTCCGGCAGACCCCCGTGACCACGAATTAGGGAATAAGCAGGTTAGAAGATGAATTGAAATATCTATTATATTTAACCCCCGGCTGCAACAAGGTCTCTTTAAATTGTGTCCATGGATTATTGCTCCATTTTTACTTCCTTTTCCGGTAGGTATGTCTATCTTTAGCTAATCTGTCATGTGGTCGTCAAATGATGACCTATAACTTACGACTGATCCACTTTACGACCCGTTTTCTGGCCACGACTGGCAGAGTGAGTGTTGCCCAGCTGGGTGTACGAAAATTTCCAGCTGAATAATGTTCAAGTGACTGGAGAAGCAGCCAGTGCAGATGAGGATGGAGCTCGTAAGTTCATCGAGAAGTTGGATGAATTAATTAGGGATGAGGGTTATCATGCATTATTGTTGATGAAACTGGATTGTTCTTGAAACAAGTGCCAGCTCGCACAAACATTCACAAAGAACATGCTGGGATTTAAAGCATTGTAGGATAGACCAACTCTGCTGTTTGGCGGGACATCGCAGGATTCAAACTCAAGGTAATTTAACATAGGCCGACCTACAACCAAATCGAGTTACAATCGGTCTGTCGGAACCAAACAAGGTTGTAAGTCGAAAACTACCTGTATAGTGCAAATGCAGGTATTGAATACGGATCAGGTTTAAATTTAAAAAATCGGATAAAGTCACAAAATCAGTATTATGTACCCAGATCTGGGTGGTGCGTTGGCGTAGTGGTGAGCACGATATCACAATAAGAAGGTCCCAGGTTCTTGCAGTTTTACACACCATCCAAAAGCATTACATTAGGTTGATTGGTGAGGCAAAATTGCCTATAGGAGTGAATGTGTGTGTGAGTGGTTGTTCGTCTATGTGTGATCCTGCGATCTATGTGTGGACTGGTGAACTCTCTTGGGTGTACCCCTGAATCTCGCCCTATGTATGCTGAGATAGGTTCCAGCAGACCCCAGTGACCCTGAATTAAGGAATAAGCGGGTAAGAAGATGAATGAATGAAGGAATGAATGAATGAATGAATGAATCCAGATCTTAAGTGTAAATGCAGCCTGCGGTCATTATAGTAGATCTAAAGGTGTTGTGTATTTGTTTCAGCATAGTTAGAAGCACGTGGCTGACTGCTGGCCGATCATGTAACCAATTAAACGCAGGTGTTTTGCCGCGCTTTATCAGTTACGAACAATTTGTCACACGTGGAGAGACATGTGATGAGGCAGAAAGCGCTCGTGCGTCTGTTATAGGTTTAACCCCGCCTCTATGCGCCTGTTTAGCTTTTCAGTCTGGAGATCAGCGCGGTGTATACGGTCGCACTGCTGCGATTGTAGCGTCTGTAATCGCAAAAACGGCTAGAAAATATAGTAATATAATATTTTTGTAGAAAACATACAGAAATTGAGATTCAACCATCGTCATTGACCGTTGAGGAGGAATGGTCGGAATTTCGGGCTCTTTCCAATGTAAGTTTCTTTTTAAACCTTGATTTAAATTGGTTACAGAGGTTTCTTTTTTGTTTCGTGTCATAAAGTTTAATAATAGCTAAAAGGCTAAATGGTTCTTGTTTATTGGCGTTTAAAAATAGGTTTTTAAATTCCTGTTTATGTATAAGGGCTTCGTGATTCTCTTTAAATCTGTGAAATAGATTTGGTCGTTTAAGTGTCTTTTCTTCAAAACATTATTCAGTCTCCTTAGATTTTAGTTTCAGGATTAAAAACAAAACTTCTAATGTTAACACTTTTTTTAGTAGGCTGATGATTTATTTTATTTTTCTGGGTGCATTCATTTGTATGTACTTTACATTTATTCTTAAAATCTAATTTCTACCGGTCTATATTCCCTTATTTTATCTATAAAGTGTTAAATTGTAGAAAGTCTGGCAGATCAACAGTGATTAAAGTATCTTTAAATCAGGTCCTTGTTTGTGAGAAATGCTTAAATGTGGGCTATAGACCCTCCAACACACACACACACACACACACACACACACACAAACAGAATCCCCATCCCTTTCCTCAAGCTGGAGGATTTGGAGCTAATCCACTGAGTGAAGTTTTGCACCATCTGGACCTCGATGCTGCAGAAGAACAGAGCTGTGGGAGGCCTCGCTGTGCCAGTGCGTCTGTCGGTCCCATCCCAACTCAGTGCCTACAACCCAGACATCATACTGGCTGGGGTTGACTCATTGGAAAGGCATAACAAAACCTGATGATTGAGCCTACGGTAACTGTTAATGAAGATAAAGATGGTGTAAGAGTCGCCACTCAAGGACGGAGCTGAAACTTTATATTGGGGTCACCGAACGCAATCTAGGAGGTCCTGAGTTTCTGATCAGAAGATAATGTTTTAATCAAACACCTGGACTAGTTCATTAAGCTTTTGCTAAGCCTGCTTGAGGCAAGTTGGAGCTAAACACTGCAGGACACCAGCCCTCAAGTCTGGTGACCCTTGATTTAATTGGTTCTAGCACTTTTTCTTTTGAGCTGAAGTGACTAACGGTATTATTGTGGGGATTCATATTATCATGATTCTTACTCTTAATGCTGGATTAGGTTTTATGACCATACAGGAAATGAACATTACTTTTTTAAAGAGATGTTAAAAAATCTTTTTTCATGTTTTAATCTTCTTGCTGGCTGGTGTGAAGTAGCAGCTGCTCAGTCATGATCGAGCATTCTGTTGAATAAATCATTCTCTTATTGGCAAATGATCAAAAAATCAGACTGATACAATGGGTAAAATTTGTATGTGTGGGTGGGGTGTTCCTGTGAGCCAATGGGCTATAAGCATCAAACTTGCGTTCTGATCATCAGTATGTGATTTGTCCCAGTTAAGATTTATTGATCTTATTTTGCCTGTTTCGGTATTAGTTCCACTTCTATTGTAGCTGTGTGTGCATGGATGCCTGCGTATGTGAATCATGTTCCTTTTCTCTCAGTTGAAGCTGTAGAACTGCAGACAATGAGGCTCTTTAGGTTTGTAGGTGCTCTAATTTGTTTTGGCTCTTGCTGCTGTGAGGCTGGAGTGCTGGCAGTCCTGTACTTTAGTCACAGGGGACAGTTTGTGAATGTCAAGATGTGAAGTAGGAGAGGAGAGCTTGTTTGGAGCTTGGATCTCCTCTTAAGTTTTAGCATCTGTATGTGTTTTAAAGGAGCCCCAGGCTAGAATAGTCACACGCTAAGATTTTTGACTTCGAATCTTTCCATCTGTGTGAACCTCCCGTAAACCATTAGATACGTTAGTCGACAGTTCAGTAACTGCATTTTAATCTAGGCAAAAATAGAAAACCTATTGATATTTCTGTCAAAGAAATTATAATGAAACATGTATTTGTAGCTAATTTTTTGTAAATATCAGTAAGATTTTGCATATTCATTAACATAAATTAACACCCATATTTGAATCAGTGAAAATTAGAGATTGGTTACAGCTACATATCAAGTGTTGAAGAATAGAAGAAAAAAATACAGAACTGAGCAGCTAATGTCTTTGAAAGGACTAGTCTATGGTAAAATTAAATACGGCTTAAGAATTATCAACTTGGTTAACTGACATATATATATTTTATTTAGTATCCTTTTACAAATTCATTATCAACTGTCTGTAAGGATGGTCAAACGTTTGATAGTTCTTGGTTAAAAAAAATAATAGTGCATTCCTCCTGTATGATACTTCTGTGTATCTCCAGAATTGGATGACCGGAGCAGTACATTGTTGGTGTAGCAGCTGTGGATGTTTGATATTTTGTTGCTGTGTGAGAAAGAGGGCAAGAGAGAAAAGAGAGAGGGAGAGTGTTTAAGTACAGATTATCCATGAAGGGAAATGTGATGAAGTAATTGACATCAGCTTCACCAGATGTTTCTTGTTGCGTGGCACTGTGTGGACAGGCTGGAAAAGATGGGATCCAGATGTCTCGCCTCCCTGTGCCTGTTGCCTCGAATGCCGCTCCAGTGGAGACGGGGTTATTAGTGGGACCGGACCTCCTGGAGTCAAGCCGCTGCCTCGAGTATAGAACTGCGGATATGAGCTTGACTTTAATGCTGATTGCTGCCATATGTCATTCTTGAAGTTGTCCAGTGTTGACCGAGTCGCGATCCCAAGCCGATAATACTGACTTGGACTTTGGATCAGCTGATCCAAACTGAATATTGACTGATTTCAATGACAATCATGGACTGTGCAGTAAACGATTTTTTTATCGGACATGTTTGTTTGAATTAAAACAAAATAAATTAATGGTCAAACAAGGCTGGGTGACCTAAAATCAAAATCTTGATTACATAAACATTTCACCTTTTATATAATGTTTTACATTTTCACATTTTCAATGTTTCTTTATTTTTTTTTTTTTTTTTTTTTTTTTTTTTTGTACAAAGCTCTCTGCCATGTCACTTCAGCACCACTGACTGGACGGGGTGGAGTCACGTGACTGCACATGTGAAAAAGCCTTTGTGGAAATTTACGTTGGTTTGGAGTTAACAATTTTAATTTTGTTTACTTTTTAATCAATTGTTTGGGCCTGTCTTTAAGGGTCTTTATCAAGTTTTTTTTGTTAATGGCTCACTCTCATTGGCAGAGATGAGCTTAAAAAAAGCCCTGGCAGTAGTAAGATGTTTTGGTTTGTGTCTGATTGGGGTCACTCCCCTCCCCCGCTCCCTCATGGACAAAGCCACCAGTCAGTCATTAGACCATCATATGGAGAGCGGTCAAAACGTTGTGAAAGGGACTTCTCGCCACATTAGGGTTCTCCTTCTCAATCCCGCACTCTTACTGTCTGTGTCCTGATGTCTGTCCCACTGCTCCCTCCAAATTTCAATAGGAAAACCAGCTGTTCCACGGCTGTCAGCAGTCATTTGATTACTGGAGGGGGTTCCCGCAATCCTGTGAGAACTCTTACTGCATGTTGACAGACTGTATGTGCATGCCAAGTAGGGGTGTGGGCACATACACGCCTTTTTCTGTGTATAACCTACATTTGCCACACCAAGGATTGTGAGGCTTTTCCAATTAGTTTGTTTGACATCACAGAGGTCTGATTTTAAAAAAAAAAATCCAAATAAACTTATTGCTGGATGTTTTAATACGGATTGTGATTCCTTTGTTAAGTATTCTAATGACATATGAGTGTAATGAATATGAATATTCAATGTCTTACTTTTCATAAGCAAAAGCATCAGTTTTCTGTGTATGTAGGTGGGGTTTGTGTAAGTGGAGATTGGGGAAAGATGTGTGTGCTTATCATGCCCATTTTGTGGTTTTAGTAAGTAACTAGTTGAAATGTACTGTAATATCTATAACACTCAGATATGCCTTGAGTATATAGAATGCAGAAAGATAGTTTGTCTACTTTGTACAGTAAATTTGTACACACCTTCAGATTTCCTCTGTATTATGCAGTTCTATTCAGCCTTTTGAAACAAGCTGAAGCGGGTGGCCTTGACAAGTGAATACAGGTCTAGTAATCCAACCCTAGGAAAGGCATGCTCCCACCCTGTCTCCTCTTACTGCCAGGTGTTCCCAGCATACACAGCTGAGCCACCTGCACATCACAGGTGTGTGTGGGTGCATGTTATAATAACACAGCTGTATCTTCTGCCTAAAGGCCAGCAAAAGCTAAAAACATGGATTAAAGGATGAAACGAGCAAATAAACCATTTTGAGGACTTGCACTGTCTACTTTTTTAAAATGTCATAATGGTTCACCCAGAATTAATCTTGTTCTGGTAAATAGGCATTTTAAACCATCATTGTTAACCATTGTTATAACTGAATTCTATGCTTTCTATTTTTTCTATTATGTTTTTGTAATGTCAGGCTGCCTTTAAGCAGCGTTATTACTTAAATCCTACAATTTGAGTAAAAAAAAATGACTGCTGGGATTACTTGTTTTATAATGCTCATTAGGGCTCATTTTTGTTTTTTTGTATTTTTAATAATCATATCAGTAAATGCAATAATGAAATAAATGAAAATATCACTTATTCTATATTTCTAGTAGTTAGTATTTATTGCGTTAAAATAATTTTAGATTTGGATTTAAAACAAATTACAAGCTATTTGCTTGTATAAGTTATTTGCTCCTTTTAACTGATGATTTTGTTCCAATTAGCTTAAAACTGCAAAACACCCTTAATTTAAGAATTATTTATACATTATTTATTTATAGTAATTAAATATGGTCCCCTCATTTGTTGAAGTAAAAAAAACCTTGCAGGAAAATACTGCAACTGACTAAAGAACACTTTCTAAGTAGAAGTATTAATTGAAGTTAAAGCCTGCAGCTTTTACCTTGTTTTGCTGTTGAATTGGTATCAACTGATTTTCTGAAGTTTGCCTCTGTATAGTGTTTGAGCTGCATGAAAATAGACTGGTTCCTATGGTCACAGAGGTGGACTTGCTTGATCAAATTGGGGATGCAGCTGCAAGACTGCCAATCTCTATTCATTTACCACTCAACAGCAACAGACATTGATAATGGGCAGTGTTCATAAGCAACCCAATGAAACACGTGTTCATAGAGCAGAATATTGAGGGCAGTGTTTTAAATCTGTGGGCTCAATGCTGCTGGCTGGTGTGGCACGTTATGGCATTTTTCACCACTTTTTTTCTCTCAAAATTTGGGTGCATTTCTATTAGACCTTGAATGGTTGCATTCTAGCCTGAATGGTTTTGGGTTATTCTGCCAATCTATATTATATGCTTTATGTGCTCTGAATATATTTGTTGTTTGCTCAGAAGGTTATATGTATAAAGCTACAATCTGATTACTAAAGATGGTCTTGATTTTTCTCCTTTTCTTTTCTTTTTTTTTTTTTTTTTAATTCAAAACTGCTTTTTGTATGCACACACGTCTGTGCTTTTGGCTGTGAGCTGTGGAAACTCTGGGGTGCTGTAGCCAAGTGAGCGTGTGACCCACCTCTCATAAATTTTAGCGCAGACCCGTGCAGATACAAACACGCTCCTTACTCAGTCTCTTTCAATTTCTCCCACTCTTATTCTCATACTCATAATTATCTATTTATTTTTCCATTCACGATTGTAGGCAATCATTCACCATCACACACTTTTTTTTTTCTCCGCTTCTCCTTTTCTCTCTCTTAAATGCTGTGTACACACAGTCTCTCGCCACAAACTGTCTGTGTGTGCGTACACGCGCTCATGTGCCTATAATGGCAGGGTGCGTCAGGCTTTACTCGAACTAATGGCTCCCAGGCGTGCAGCATGGCCAGACATACTGGAGCCGAGAGCAGAGAGAAGGAATGCCACTCCAAAAGCTAGTGTAAGAAGGGAGAGATAGAGGGAGCAAGCAAGTGAGGGAGGGTGCAGGGAGCGTGTGGCGGGATAAGTTTGGTCAGAATTTTGTTGGCAGGGAGAACAGAGGTTTTAGATAGGTAAGCTTGGAATGTCTGCCCCTCCTCCCTTCTGTATTTCGCAACATGTGTAAATTGCCTTTTATCAATCCGCATCCTGTATAAAAACATCCTTGAGGATCACCATAGATTCTATAAAATTGCTTTTTTCCCCATTCCTAATTGGATGCATAAATGTTTATTATTCTTTCTGAATGGAATCCAGATGGAGTTTTGTCGTTCCCCTGCCTCAATTTCAAGTTCTTTAGTTGAATTTTCTAAAAAAGGCTTTGTGAAAATTTAAATGGCAGATAAAATTCAGGAATTTTTTTATAAGCAGGGATTTTGTATCCTCTGCTCTACTTATCCATCAATAACTGGAGCGTTTTGAGTAGTGCAGTGATGATAAGCAGACATTGCTTGCTAAAGGAATGAGATTGTAGTCAGATCGAGTTAGACAGTCTAACACGATTAGCAGTGTTTGGAAAAGAACATCAATTTTTTTTGCAAATTTTTTAAAAACTTAACATTAATCAAACTTTAGTATGCAAATAATATAGCATTACATTGTTAGAAATTACATGTGCACCCGCTAGCACACTGCACTTTTCCGGACCTAAACTTTGCACGATTGAAGTCTGTAGCTCTTTTTTTTAGCATGTCAATGAAATCAGTTGGCGTAAACTTGGATTAACTAGGGGCTACGAGCACTGACCCCACTTGATTGAGATGGAGTTACTCACACCCATTCTACAGAAGCTATTTAAATTAATTTAACTTTCTCTGAATAGACATGAATAGGAAAATATGAAGTAGCTATTTAGCCTGTGTCTGCAGTCTGTGTTGGCAGTGATTATTAAAAACTAAGAAATGTCTTCCTAATGGTGCTGCAGTTATTTTATTGATTGTTCATTAGTTTTTAATTAATAGCTTGTATGGTTAGTTGAAATATAAAGTTGTAGGTATTTTTACTATGTAAAGCCATGGATGCGCTTCCAACGTTTAAAAATGTAAAAATTGTTGCCTTCATTTAGACTGTGTTTACTATAAAAGATTGAAAACTGCTAGCTCTATAGTGACTAAAATGACATTGAGACCATTTTTCGTATTTTCTATTTAACCCAGACCCCACTTTATAGAAAACTTCCCCGTTAAATTGCCAGGGTGTACATACTTGCTGAAATCTGAAAGTACTAATCATTGGAAAACAGGGTTTCCATTGGCAGCACAATTTGCCACTGTTGGGCCCCTTAGCAAAGCACTTAACCCCCAGTTTGATCAGTTACTAAAATGGGTAAATGTAAATCTAGTACATATTTAAGAGTAAGCCAATTGCAAAAGTGAGGTCTTCAGCAAAATCAGTAAATGACAGTCCTGCAACACAGCGTCACCCTGGTAGAATTGTACTATTGGAGAATCTTAAATCATAATGTGAGCTCAAGCTTGTATTAAACTGTTTCAGCTGTAATGGGCAGCCGAAGTGGGCAGCCCAAGTGAAGTCTTGTCAGCTGTTTACACCACAATCTTAAAACAAACCTTATTAGGCATTGCAAAATTGAATTACTTGAATTAGAAAAATTGAATTTTATTTTTAGAAAGTTTAATAGTTGGGTCAATAGGGCTCACATTTCAGATTTCACAATCAGTCTAAAATGAATTTATTTGTGAGGGAGACAAAAACGAACGTTTTCAAAAACGTTTTATTTATTTATTAAATATACATTGCATTAAGCATCTTCATTTTTCTTTAAGTGACCTTGTAAGAAATTTGCAATTATGTTGTTTATAATTTAGCAATTATGCTGTGCCTCACTGACCCTTAAAAAAATGTCTGTAAAAGAAAGAGAGAGATGTTGAACACGTTGCAATGGACAAGTTTAGTTTGTTGTTAACTGTTAATTTTTCTGTTGTGTTAAAACGGTGAATTAAGTGTTTTAGGATTTGCTTTAACTGTGAAGTAAATTTGGTACATCACAAATGGGTTAATGATTCGTTCCAGTACTAAGAATCCTCTTTTGTTAGCTGTCGGTTGCTTAAAGTGCACAGTACCATTGTGTTGTCGGGTTCCATTATTCAGGGCATTTCATTAAGTACCCCCCACTCTCCTTCTGGCCCATACTTTGTTTGACCTTTTAGTGCCAGAACAATTAGTTATGTTAATCACCAAGCCCGCCTCACTACATACATTAAATAGATTATCGGCCGATTGGCCAGGATCCACTGAGTGGGCGTGGTGTTGGATCAGCCGGCTTGAAGTGAACATCATGAAGTGGGGGAAGTGTGCATGTGATGTGTGTGAAACGGAGATGGAGAGAAAAGCAAAGTGAGGTTGTTAAGAGGTGAAAGGGTTGGATTACTGAGCAGCCAAAGACTGGACACAAAAGTGGAGAGGCGAGTAGCGCTACAACCCGAGTGAGTAAGGAGGCAAAAGAGAAATAAAGAAGTCGTTTTTTTTTTTAAATCTCCATCCATCTGGATTCCATCTGTGTTTGTCTGGAGGCAAACTGAGCCTGGACTACAGCTTACATATGCGTAGAGCTTAGACACACGCCCCACATGTGAAAGAGAGGAAAAGAGGAGCAAAAAAGAGCTGCTGTAAACAAGCCAAACCGAGAGACTCGCTTGCTTTTGGAATAAAAGAGGGGGGGGGAGGAACGTCCACAAAAGGTGTGTATGCAAATATGTTGGTCTATGTTTAAAAGCAATTTTGACTTTAATGTTATTGTTTTAAGGTGTTGTTTTTTGTTGGCTGTGGAACCTTAGTTTGTGTGTGGAATTGGTGGATGAAACGCAGCGTGCATTTGAGTAATTTTGTAATAAATGCATTTGGATCAAAGATGGGATTTGATGCTTTGTCAAAAATGTTTAAAAACTGCACCTTTCCCAGACTTTCTGGAAGCTGTGCTGTCCCGGACTGGGAAAGGGTTCCAAGGCAGCATTTGTTGTAGACTGCCAGTCACTGCAGGTCTGTATAGTCTTAGCAAACACAATCTCTCCTGGCAAGCCCTGACAGACACACTCCAGAGCACACTGCACACAGTCTACCTGACAGTCCTGAGTGTTTCTGGAGAGGTGTGCGTTTGTGTGGTTATGCACAACAGAGAGGGACCCAAAAAGTGCGTTAATGCAGACTGCCTGTCAATTTATCATGCTCCTTTATTCAAACCTTACAAGACATCAAAAGATGATTTATAATAGGAGCATTTAGTTTGTTTTCCTTTTGTTGAACCATTTAATGTGATCTGAATCATATTACTGATTTTAATAATTCATGAATAATGCACACACACTGGTCATCAGCTGGGCCAGCCAACTGGAAGCACTCTAGCACTAACCTGCAATAATTGTCGACATGTCATGAAGCGATGTATTGATTCGTCTGATTTACCGCGCTTGTAGAGATGTCTTGCCTAACAAGCTTACCGTTCTAACCCTGCTGGGTCGAGACATGTGTGAGAACCTGCAGGGCATCGGCTGTGCTCAGTGTGTAAGTTCCCTATCAGTAGCCACAGAGGCACAGCTTCTTTGTCCAAGCTGTATTCATTGACCCCAGACTTTAACCTACACTGTCTACCAGCTTTCCCTGAGGATGCTGCCGTAAGTTAATCTCCTCATGGGCCCCACAATTAGGGAGACAGAACCCAGGCTTGACCTAATGTTCACAGGATCCATGTGAGTTTAACACAAAGTAAAGGCTTCTACAACCTTACACAAGTAGGCCAAGCTAAAGCGCTTTAATAGCTATTTCCAGTTTTTCGTTTGTTGATCATTGGTTGAAAACTGAGATTAAGAATATTTATTAATTATTAACCTTTACTGTGGCATGTGTTCATCTCTGTTTACTTGGCCAACTTTTTAGAAGTATATTATTTCAGTATAATTTCCATATTTGTCACTGCTAATAAGTGTGTGTGAGCACACAGGTTGTTTATTCCCCACACTCTTCTGGGAGATTGGAGTTGATCTTTAGAAGTAGGATGAAGGCCCCATGCTTATGATATCCACTGTCAAAGATTTTCATTTATGGGCTTTTTTTGTGATGAGACAACAGTTCTGTACACACACACTGTTGTACAACCTGTTGCTGAACAGGCACACATGCACATTGCTGAAGAGGAACAGATGTGCATGTATTGTTGGTGTGTGAGGATTGACAAGCGCCAGGTGCAGCCTTTGTTTTGCTTGCCGTTGCCCAACCCCCAGCTGCTACATCTCCACCCCCTCTACTTCCCATGATTAACAGTGTCTTCAATCCTCTTCGTCTTCCTCCCTCTCTTTCCCTTTTGCTGAGACACAGGTGACTTTGAGCCTCCAGCTGCCAGCATACTGGTCCATTAGGTCCATATGGTAGAGATACTCTGGGGCGGTTGACTCCACACCCCCCCCCCCCCCCTAAAGATTTGATAGCTTAACCCTTTGTGAGCACTGCTTTGGGAGGGGGTTTGTGTGGCTGCAGGGCAACCAAAGGTAGTGCTTAGCCTTTCAGTCTTTTGTTGCACTGTGTTTAAATGATTTTCCAGTCTGGCCGCACTCAAGTGCTTTTAATGGAAAGTTGTATATCGTTTTAAACAAAGGCGATGCAGGTCTTTTTAAATAAGCTTTGTGCACACTGCTTCAATGTTAAGCGCTTTAGCCAGTAAAGGCGGAGTAAATATCTCTTCAACTTATTCATGCTTGTGTGTGTGTGTGCGTGTCATGTAAATATGCATGTCTATTCCTTGAGCTTAAACAGACCTTTTATGGCATAAAGTAAATACATCACCATCACCACAGCTGTGACTCGAGTTTCGCTCTCAATAATAACAAAGCCAAACTAGACCATTTTAAATAACAAAAGTCAGGTGAAAACAGTCCCACGTTATTTGCATATGAAAAGTACGCACCTGCACATATAAAACAAGCTCCCTCATTAGTGTAATCAAGCATTTTTTTAATTTTTGTTGTCCTTTGCTCCGTTTGTTGCTCTCCCACGCCTTTTGTACCCCATTTTATAATGTTGTCTCATGACAGTTGGTGTTCAGGTAAAGCAGCACATTCAGTTTGTTATAAGAGAATCAATATTTAACTGAGCTGATAAAGATGAGCTGCGGTAACTGTAACGTGTTCTGGTACATCTCAAACGCCCTATTAAACAGCTGCCCCATGTGTATTTGCGCGCACGTTTTTTTATAAAGCAGGATTTCCCCTTTGTAACACGTAGCACAATGTAAAGTCCAAACCTATTCAATAAGTTGTCATTCATCACACATATGGCTTATTTGTTCATTTCATTCTCCTTCTGAAAAAGAAAAGTAGAGAACAATGAGTTACTTTTAATCAAATATTTTAAGCATTTTTTTTACTTTTATAGACCACTTTCACTTTTCCATGAAAGACACTATTATCTTCTGGTGTTAGTTATCAGTCTTAAATTGTGATTGGAAAGTTTAATGTTATGGCCTAGAGCCAATTCAGCTAGCTTCATCTGCCTTCCATCCTAATCATTTGCTCACCCCATTCATCTTTTTCTGCTTTCTGGTGGAAAACAGGTGATCATGTATAAGGTAGAAAATACAGTTTGCACTCTGTTAAACATGGCTAGTTTAAAAATAAAACAACCTATTCTAAAATAATGAATTAAAACCATCCTGTAAAATTTATTTATTTGTAGCACTATAAAGACTGATCTGTGCATGAAGTGCTGGAAAACCTTTTTTAAAACAATTATACTTCTATAGACTCCAATTAATCCTATTGGTTCCAATGAATAAACATGGAACAGAAAAGTTCCACCTCACAAAGAAATGCTCATAAATCTTTGAAACATCTAATAAGAAGCATTTCATGACCTTTGACAGCTCAAGCTACACTTGTCTATTAACCACTATTCTAAAAGCATTTTCCAGCATCAGATAGACTCGGAATGAAGCTAATGGCTCTACTCATGGTTCTTTTAAGGACAATAGTTTCTCTGATCTACGACTGTTGAGCTTGGTGGTCCATTCAAAGGGAGAAAGTATGTGAATGGCCTTTGTCAGGTCTAGTTAGCAAGCGTGAAATAGCCAAGCTACTCCTTTCTAACTGCCGGCTCAATGTTGGACCATTCTTCCCAAGGACAAAGCTTGGTTCATTTGCACCTCAGCTGTGGGGCCTTCATGGTTAATAAGACATCTGGCATGCTCCAACCATGAGAGAGGTTTACCGGGTGTTGGACCAAAGCTTGCTTTGTGTTGTGATCAGCTTGTGTATGAGTTTGTGTGTGTATATATAATGTATGTATATAT
>JAOTRA010000012.1:3746823-3770140 GCA_026260255.1 Pseudolaguvia tuberculata | reverse complement strand
ATGGATGGACGGACGGATAAGAATCTATAAATGAAAAAGATTCAATTCAATCATTAAAATAATTGTACTTAATTTACCTATAGAAATTGCCAAAAGTCAAATATTTGAGGTGCTTTGGCACTAACTCATGAGCAGTAGCTACAATTGCCCTCAGCGTACAGCACTATTAAAAGGCCATGGCTTGTCTTGGTCTTACATCAAATCATGTGTACACGCATCCAACTAATATCCACAAGCCAGATATTTTACTGTTATCAACAGAAAACTTTACCTATACGCTGTTATTTGCCAATAATATATTGAAATTTTGCAATGATTGCTAAAAATTACTAGAGGGGCGCAACATTTAGTTGTTTCCATGTTTCATTCTGTAATTTTGATTTTTAAGTTTCTGAAAATGGCAAATAGTTTTTCTGTAGAAATTAAGTGTGCATTAACTTTTTTCATTCATATAATTTTCCCTCCTAATTTGTTCCATTTTATATGGTAGAGAAATATTTGATGGCATTATAATTAAACCCATTTTCTCCTCTTGCTCTTTCTGCCTCTCCATCATTCTAGACAGTGGAGAGAAGAAGCTTCCTGCCATGCCCGGTTCTCCAGTGGATATAAAGATTCATTCCAGACCAACCGTATCCGCTATGCCCCCTCTTCCATCAGTCAACCCCAGTGGTCCCCGGCCTGCTGCCTTTTCTTCTACAGCATGTAGGTTCCCTACACAAATGCTTGTTTTCCATACTAAAACACGTACATATTCTTTATTTCAAGGTTAATGTTGGTTTTCTTCACCAGTTGCAGAATCCTTTTTCTTTTTTAAAGACGCATCAAATTAAATTGGATATAAGCAAACATTTTCAATATGATCCTTATCTAGCTTGTATTTCAGTAAGTTTCTGTTTGATTAAACTTTTACTAATCTAGTTTTTTTTTCCCCCCACTAGAAACATTTTAATATCCCTACAGGTCTAAAATTAAAAAAATATTCTGCCAATCCACTTTTGCTATTTTCTTTAAAAGTGACCAACGGGATGAACCATTCTCCACCTACCCTCAACGCTGTCCCCTCCCCACCTCAGCGGTACAGTAATGGGCCATCCTCATCATCTTCCTCTTCACTAGCCAATCAGCAGCTTCCGGCCACATGTGGTGCTAGACAGCTTAGTAAACTGAAGCGTTTCCTCACTACATTGCAACAATTTGGAAATGATATCTCACCTGAGATTGGGGAGAGCGTACGGAGTTTGGTCCTTGCCCTGGTGGTATGCATGTGTTGTTTTTTGGTATTTATGTGGGAGGGTCTGTGTATTCTGCCAAACATAACAAAACTTTCTTCTTTTACCAGAATTCCACAGTCACTATTGAAGAGTTTCATTCCAGGCTACAAGAGGCCACAAATTTTCCACTAAGACCATTTGTCATCCCTTTCTTGAAGGTAAATGCTCTGAATGCTTTTCATCTACTTTTGATTTATTGTGTTTTAAATAAATGTGTAGTCTGATTGGGCAAGAATTCATTTATTACTTTTTTTGTCTGTGTCTAATTGAAAGCACTAGTCATCTAAGATTGCATGCATAATTCTGAACTGAACATAAATCCCAGGGGTCATTAAGGTCATTGCCATGACTAAAAAATTAGACATTTTGGGTGCATTTTATAAACGTATGCTCTTATCCAGAGTTCTTTGAGTCTTCTTGAGCAGCCTTTGATTCCTACATTAAACATCTTGAAAGAAAAGGATTTTAATTTTACCAATAGTAATCAAGTCAAATAAAGTAAACAAAATAATTCCAATTTTGTATGATTTCAACATTTGTGCACAAAAATCCAGATGATTGATAACTCTGAGAACAGCAATTCAATAAGAGCTAGAATTTCTGATTTATGCCTAGTTTCTATGACTGTTCTGCTCCTTTGGGGTATTGACAGAAAAAAAAACATAACACTTTCAGAAGCGTGAAACATGGCTTTAAAATGCCCCAGCACTACTTTTTATGGGGGTTGAGCATGACATATGGACTCCAGCCTGGATTAACACAGGCGTCCAGAGGTTTGGCCCATCCTGGATTTGTCTTGAATGATTGACAGCATATGTGCTGGTAAGGGAATGAAAATGCGTTTGCAATGCATTGTCCTAATTAAAAAGAGTGAGGAATCCCATCTTGAAATGTTTAACTGCTTGAGGCATGATTTCTGCCTTGGTTAAGGCCAGGTCAGAGTTAAACATGCTTTTATCAGTAACTCTAGGCAGAGGTGGAATTTGTGTTAGCCATTTACAATATATTTTTCTATAGTTAACTTGAAAAGGTTCCGTTTTTCTGTTAAATATCATTGACAGAAAGCAGCTTTTTAGTAATCAGCATGTCTGTTCTAATAACACAGTCCATATACCAGTTCTGTGCATAGAATGCTATAGAGCTGTTTTTTGTCCCCCTGACAACTTTGTAAATCTATTCCTATCCACTCATCTAAAGAGGGAGATTCGAATGCATTTTGTCCGGAGACCTTAATGCCAACAGTAGTTTTTTGTTGGGGGCATAATGCTACGAGAGTGTTTGATTGATTGAGCCCCTGCTCAGCATTACTACAGACCGCATGCAGACTCCATGGACCCAGACACAGTGGCTGCTTTGAGGTTTTTTGCCCAGATTGATTTTAAGCCCTGATTCAGGATCAGTGTGTGGGGGTGGCTAATTCAAACCAGCCTAAAAAAGAAAAGAGAAAACTCCCAAGTCTTAAAAATTTTAGGCAATGCAGAAAACTAACTCGTAAGCTCCTACTCAATAATGACAAAGATTACCAAAATAGCAACAATTTAGACATTTGACAGTTTTTAGCATTTGATTTCCAGGGAATTAGATTTTTTTTTAATTTATATTTCTATATCCTATGATTCTCCCATATATTTTCATGACCATTTTTTTATTTTCTCTCTTGCAGGCGAACCTGCCCTTGCTGCAGAGAGAGTTGCTGCATTGTGCACGTGCGGCTAAGCAGACTCCAGCGCAGTATCTTTCTCAACATGAACACTTGTTGCTCAGCACAGCTGCACCGTCTCCAGCAGACTCCACTGAACTACTGCTTGAGCCAAGTGACAACAAGAGACACAGCCCAATCAGGTACCCACTTAATTCTCAGAAGAAACCCAGAGTCTCTCTAGTTGACCACCATGTGACTTTATTTAATTAATGAATACATTTTTTTTATTAGAGCCAAAGAAAATGGCTTCCACGAGCGACCCCCAGCAGCATTAGAGCCTCCAGCTAAGCGCATCTGTACCATCAGCCCTGCTCCTAGACATAGCCCTGCCCACCCTGTGCCACTTCAGATACACCCAACACCACCCCCTCTCCAGCACTATGCCTTGGATGACATCAACACCCCACATCTGTACAGGGAGCCCCATCGCATCCTGGAGCTCAGAGAACTGAAGGACAGATCACGACTTCCAGGTAATTACTGTTCTTACACATGCAACTAAACACAATCAAATAAGTCCATGTGAAGAACAAGCATATTCTTTTGGGTGAACCATTAGAAGTGGTGGCTTTATCTATAGAAGAAAATGGATTGCCATGTTAGATGTATGTTGGAAATAGGTTTGAATGGAAAATTTAGAAGAAATTAATGGGATTTTTAAATCTAATTGATATCAGCATACTGGTGACCTATCCTGAGTGTGCGCTGGTATAGGCTCCAACAGACCCCTGTAACCCAGAATTAGTGAACAAGCGGGTGAGATGATTGAATGAATTAATGAAATCCGCATAGGCGCTGTGGTTCTTGCTAGATTTGTTTGCACACAAGCATATGAACTACAGACGCCCTACAGAGATGGGAGTTAGATTTACAGTATTTGCAGACACCTTTATCCATAGTGACTTACTTTCATTTCTTTCATACAACTAAGCAATTGTGGGTCATGAGCCTTGCTCAACATCCCATAGTGTTTGCTTGGTAGTGCTGGGATTCGATCCGTCTTTCTGGTATTAGTCTAACTACTAAGCCACGATTTCCCTCATGGTTGACACCATCCAACACTGATGGTGGGCTGTGTATTACTAGACTCGTGCAAATGTGTTGTTAAATCCTGGTATCCAAGTCCTGATTTGTTTAGAAATAGCCTGTTTCACTCAGCCAGAGTGGCTCCCTAAAGGAATGCTCTGTGTGCGCGCTGGTGATTTGGGATAGGGAATTCCTTCTGACAGCTGAGTTCCAGATGTGACTTAGGATGTGGTCCATCTTCCGTCTGTTTTTAATCATTGTATTTTTTTTAGCTAAAAAGTATTTTTTCCCCCCCAAACAGATAAAAAATAAAAATACAAAAAATAAAAACACAAAAAAATGTTAAAATATCATTTATGCATGCCATTTCTTAGTCTGTTTTGTAATCAGGATCTAACGGGGGCTACCATGAGGATCCAGTCGACCACAGACTGACTGAGAGAGAGTGGGCTGATGAGTGGAGACATCTAGATCATGTAAGATGCTATTGGCTTGTAGTTAACCTGAAAAACTTCTCTAAGCTGAAGAATCAGGTCTTAGGTTGTACTTAATTCTCATACGAGTTTTACCCATGTAGAATCCCATACAGATTTTAATATTTATATGGACAACGTGGAAAAATTAGCTTGGATTGTGTGACAATTCTAGGTGCTGAACTGTATTGTGGACATGGTGGAAAAGACTAGGCGATCAGTGAGTGTCCTGAGACGCTGTCAGGAATCTGACCGTGAGGAGCTTAACTACTGGCGAAGAAGGTCTAGTCAGCTGGATGGTGCCCGAAAGAGTGTTGCAACTCCCAGCATGGTGTCCTTCTCCAAATCGCACAGTCCTCTCTCTGCTGACTCTGTTGGCTCTGGTAAGTCACTGCTTGGGTCAGAGAAAAGTATTAATTACTGCTGCAAAATTGTATCATGCAACAGTTTGTAGATTTGTTTTGTAATTTACCCATTTGTCACATTCTCTAAAAGCTGTCAGTATTTCAGCATTAAGCTCAAACTTATTTTTTTTATTTTTTTTTTTTATTCTCCATCTCCCTCCCTCTCACTCATGTCTTTGGCCTTTAATCAGAAGTGTGTGTTTGTGTGAGTGTGTGGACCTGCTTGCCTGTATGCCTGCTGAGTGAGCAGGTGTTACACACTTGTGTTCAGGCTGCTACATTAGGGGACTGTGTTGTTTTGAGGTCTGCTTTTTGGCATTCACTCTCTTCTACCATCTGTGATAACTCCCTGCTCAAATTCGAGTCTCCTATATAATGCTATCTCTCTCTCTCTCTTTCTCACCATCTCTGCTTCTGGTTTTGAGAACGGTTTTTAATGTGACTGTGCTTTATCTTTCAGATCCTCAGCGGGAGCTCTCCCTGCATGCTGGCCCTGGCTATGTGCCTGACGAAATCTGGAGGAAAGCTGGTAAGGGAGGCAACTCTAGGAAACCTGTTTACTTCCCACATACACACCTGTTCCTTAGTTTCTGTTATCTGAGGTTTATAAGCACTCTACAAACCGTTTAATTCCAATCATTAATGTCTCGCATAAATACTTGTTTAAAAAAATTTGAGCTTTTATTCTATTAAATGGCACAGAGGATGACCTTTTGATTCTGTGTGGCTACTGTAGAGGAAGCAGTTAATGAGGTGAAGCGGCAGGCAATGGATGAGGTGCAAAAGGCGGTGGCAGAGGCAGAGCAGAAGGCCTTTGAAATGATTGCAGCTGAGCGAGCCAAGATGGAAAAAACCCTGGCTGAGGCCAAAAGGAAAGCCACAGAAGATGCAATTCAGGTCATCAACGAACAAGAGGACTCCAGCGAGGTAAGTGCCTATTAATTTCAGTTAGCATGTACTCCCAGTCTAAATATCTGTCTGCCCACTCCCACCCACACAATCATTTGCTCTTGCTTTGTCAGTGTTGCTGGAACTGTGGCCGGAAGGCAAGCGAGACGTGCAGCGGGTGTAATGCAGCGCGCTATTGTGGTTCCTTTTGCCAGCACAAAGACTGGGAACGTCACCACTTGATTTGCAGCCCCGGTCTACAGGCTCAACCCAAAGCCATGTCCACCCTTAATACACGCATCCTGACCAAAGCCCCTGAAAATGGCGCAGGCCAGAGCCCCAAAATGGAAAAAACCTCTAGCGCCTCACGGGCCTCAACCCCCCCAAGCCCTTCCTCAGCCTCCACTCCTGACACGAACACGCACTAGAAGAAACACTTGAGCTCTGGACAATTTACATGTCTGTGACACAAAAAAGACTGTAACATTAGAACAAACATACAAAAGGAGCAAAATTAATCGGCACAAATGATGGTTTGGTTCATTGTATTTCAGTTTGACATGTTTTATTTAGGAAAAGCAGTTATTGTTAATATCAATTTCTAGCAAAGTATGCAAAAAATGTTCTCTGTGCAAGGAATGGAAAGAGAGAATGGCTGTACCTTGCTAGTGTACTGAAGTTTAAACCAATCTTCTTGCACAAAACATGTTAGTGTGCGTATGTTTCCACTGCATGTTAGTTTGAGCAATGTCTAAAAGCAGTAGCACCACTGCTGGCTATGCGCCAATACAGCTGTGATCCAAAAACTATTACTTGTCAGCATATTTTCGTTTGCTATGAGGATTTCGCTGTCTACATTTTATATTAACATCGTACAATTCACCTGAACCTGAATGACATCACATTTCTGTATTTTGAGCATGGCTACCATACCTTGGTGGGTATTCCACAAAGTGAGTTAATGAAATCCAGGATCATCGGAGATAGCCCGATTTTGAATTTAAGTTGTTTTGCAGACATTTGCAATGCATTTCAAAAGCAATTATCACAGCCTTGGTGATGCGTATTTAGCCCTTAAAAACCCTCTAACATTTTGCTTTACCATATTGTACACTATGCTTAACAAATCGAATTTACCACATTATAAAGTAACTGATTTAGGCTCGCAGCAATTTACTTTATGGATGTTATTTTAGTCTAGTATAACCATGACCTTGCTTGACTTGCACGATGGAATAGATTAAACTAAACCTCACCATTAACCTGACACAGGTTACAAGTTAAAATAGAGCATCTGGTCAGTGCTTAAAATCGTTAAAGAAGCTTTTCTGAAGTAATGGGATTCCATTAGGTCACTTTGCATAGTTGATTTGCTCACAATTCGAGAAGAAAACGCATCCGGTATACAAAATGGGTCCTTGTGGCCATTTACCATATTGTGAAAGGGTTCAGTATAGAAGGCACCTGGTATTATAATAAACATAAAATATTATTATAACTAAAATGTAATTGCAAGGAAATGTTAAAACCTGGAAGTGGAGAGTTTGTCTTTATTTTGCTTTGGATATCCTTTTGCGCTGTGATGGGTTGCTCTAACTTTTCAGATGATTTGACCTTCAATACAGAAATATCATGTCATTGTAAACTAAATTAAGTTCCTGATCCTTCAGTGCCAGTCCTGTATTGTGTTTTCTGGTGGTGCCTGTAAGTGTTGCAACTAAATCTATTTAAATCTCAGGAGTACAATATATGTAAATAAGTTTATTGTCATGTTCATACATTGAATTAAGAGTTTGGTTTTTTTGGCCAAATGTTGTCAACATTCTTTTCCCATTTAATGTAGCAAAATAAATTGCATATTTTTTCATTCTGAAATGACTTTCCTGTAAAATATGACTAAGCAAAAAAAATCTGTATTTTGCGATAATGTCACAATTTTTTTTCCTCCTCAAGACAAGAATCTTGATTTATGAAGTAGTAATAAAGACGTTGCTATAAAGAAGTGATTGCATTTGCACTTTTTCATTTGACTTATATATTTTTCATAAAAAAAAAACTTTTTGGTTTTGTAGGGGCAGCATGGTGGCTTATGGGTAAGCACTATTTCTCTTTCCCCCCCCCCCCGGAAAACATGGCTCAAGTCACTGTTGAGTCCTTGAGTACGACCCTTAACCCTGCCTGCTCCAGGGCTGCCGTACAATAACTGACCCTGCACTCTGACCCTCCAACTTATGTTCTACTCTGTATAATCATGTATTTGATCAAAAATGAATCCCTTTCCCGTTACTTTCCCTTAAACACTGCGCTACCAATTTTGTTAGTAAAATGGTCTGATCATTATGATGCGTTTCTTCACAAAAATGACCGCAAGATGGCAGCATTGGTCTGTGTAGCGACCCCTTATATCTTGCATGCCTGAGTAGAATTATGACTTTTTTTATTTTTTGTTAAAATATATTATAGCACGGATAGCACGGTCGCCTCACAACAAGAAGGTCTCGGGTTTGAATATCGTGTCGGAAATCTTACTGTGCGGAGTTTGCATGTTCTCCCCGCGCTTGTGTGGGTTTCTTACGGGTATTATATTATGTTTTTGGACTGTTGGAGGAAACCGGAGTACATGGAGGAAACCCAGGTGGGAGAACATGAAAACTCCACACAGAAAGACCCCGGCCATGGAACCAAATCTAGGACATGAGGCAATCATGTTAGCCACTACACCACCATGATGTCCTCTATTCTATTCTATTATGTGGTTGCGCGGTGGCGTAGTGAATAGCACAGTCGCCTCCCAACAAGAAGGTTCCAGGTTCAAATCCTTTGCCGGGAGTTTGCATGTTCTCGCATTTGTGTGGGTCTACTTCGGGTACTCCGGTTTCCTCCCACAGTCCAAAAACATGCAGATTAGGTTGATTGGTGATTCTAAATTGTGAATGTTTGTGTTGCCCTGAGATAGACTGGCGATCCGTCCAGGGTGTACCCCAGCCTCTTGCCCTATGTGTGCTGGGATAGGCTCAGCAGACCCCTGTTATCCCGAATTCAGGAATAAGCAGGTAAGAAGATGAATTTATATTACATTATATTATCATTCATTCATCTATTCATTCATCTTCTTACCCGCTTATTCCCTAATTCTGGGTCAAAGGGTTTACTGGAGTCTATCCCAGCACACATAAGGGGAGAGGCAGGGGTACACCCTGGACAGGTCGCCAGTCCATCGCAGGGTCACACATAGATGAACAACCACTCACACCCACATTCAGTCCTATGGACAATTTAGAATCTCCAATCAACCTAATGTACAAGTTTTTGAACTGTGGAGGAAATCGAAGTACCCGGAGGAAACCCACGCATGTGCAGAGGAGAACATGTGAACTCTGCACTGAAAGACCCTCTGCCGGGGAATTGAGCCCACGACCGTCTTGTTGCGAGGCAACCATGCTGGCAATAGTATATCCTGAATCGACATCCTCATTCAGGCTGAATGGGTTCAAAACATTGATCCTTACTAAACAGATAAACAGATAATTTTTGTTATATTCATTCATTCATTCATTCATTCATTTTATCTTCTATATTCACATATTCCCAAGTGCAAGGTCGGAGCAGAACCTTTCCACATTTTCTCACATTATGACCACAAACATCCATATATTTTATTGGAATGTTGCGATAGACCAAAACAAAGTGACGTACAATTGTGAAGTCGAAAGAAAATAATACATGAGTTAAATTTTTTTTACAATAAAAACCTGAAAAGTGCAGTGTGCAAAAGTATTCAGCCCCTTTGAGTCAATACTTTAGGGAACTCCCTTTTGCTGAAATTATAGCTGCAAATCTATTGCCATATGTCTCTATCAGCTTTGCACATTTAGAGACTGAAATCTTTGCCCATTCTTCTTTGAAAAACATTTCAAGCAAAGTCATATTAGATGGAGAGCATTTGTGAATGACAGTTTTCTGTTATTGCCACACATTCTTGATTGGATTTAGGTCTGGACTTTGACTGGGCCATTCCAACACGTTTCACTTTAAATCATTCCATTGTAGCCTTGCCTTTATTTTTAGAATTTTTAAAATGGGGAATCTCTGCCCCAGTCTCAAGTGTTTTGCAGACTCCAACAGATTATCTTCAAAGATTGCCCTTTATTTGGATCCATCCATCTTCCCATCAACTCTGACCACCTTCTCTGTCCCTGCTAAAGGGAAGCAGCCCCACAGCATAATGCTGCCACCACCATGTTTGACAGTGAGTATGATGTGTTCAGAGTGATGTGCAGTGTTAGGTTTCCGCCACACATAGTGTTTTGCATTCAGACCAAAAGTTCAATTTTGGTCTCATCTGACCAGAGCCCCTTCTTCCACACGCTTGCTGGGTCACTCACATGGCTTCTGGGAAACTTGTGGTTTTCTTTTAACAATGGTTTTTTTCTTGCAACTTTCATTCTGCACATCACTCTAAAGCTGGTTGGTGCTATTTAATGTTCCCAGACTGCTTGGATTAATGTTTGTTTGTTTTTTGCACCTGGTTGCACACATGCACTTTATGTTGCTAAGATCCTCTAAGATAAATTGGTGGTGTGATGGTGTAGTGTACTGCACAGCAGTTCAATCCTGAGGAGTGGAGACCTAAAAGTGGACTAGCTGGGCTCAATTGCTCCTGGGTGGATGTGTGTGTGCCTGTGCATGGTGGTGTGCAATAAATTGATGTTCTATCTATTGTATGGCTTTAAACAGCTGATGCTACACTCGGTGAACATTTGACTTATATGGTCCTATTTTCTCAGATCCATTCTTAAAAAGCTAACATATTTTATGCTTTTATACTAAGACTTTTTTTTTATCTAATTAGTGCCTGAAAAATAAAACATTGGTCGTCCAGTAAACCCTTTTCTTGCTTCTCTCGCCTTCAAACTGATTAACATGGTAAGTTCCTTTATTTGACTTGGTTATGAAACAGAGTGTGATGCTGCTATCCAAGCAAAAGATGCTGGCCCACAAATGGTGCATCATCTCAGTGACATTGTGCAAAAAATATTTTAAATGCAGTTAAAATCTATTTGACACGATGCTGTTAATGACTGTAGAAGACATGATTCATTTATTCAGGAAGCCGCATGCAATGTTATTGTTGAGGACATTTGTACAGGGACATAACAATCAAGGAAAACGTAGTTCTCATGCCAGCTCTTCATCTGTTCATGTAACTCTTTCAGTTTACCAAAGCCTTATTAATCATTTCATTATTAACACATTCAAAAACTGTTGGGATTTGATAACAATAAAGGTTAAAGATTTTTAGTTCTATAGTCACTGTCCAATTTATGAGCTCAGTGCTGAAAGCAGGATGGAGACTATTAATATTTTCATTTCATCTGCAGTCATTTTTTGAAAGACTAATAAAGCCAGAGTAGATCAGAGTCAGTCATGGCGTTACGCATAATTTGAGAAAACACAGCATGCCAAGAAAAAAGAAACAGTAGGTGTTATATTCTAATGTCTGGTGTATACAGATAATGAGAAGAACAGTGGAAAAAAAACATCTGTATTTGAATATTTCGGTGTAACATTTCATGGAAAACAATTAGAGAAAGAAAAACAAAACAAAATGGAAGGAAGGTAGAAATATCCGTTACACATGTCTGCTACCTCACAAAAGTGTAGGGATTTACAGGTCCACATTTATGAGTAACAGTTTACAGTTTGGCATTTGGCAGACGTTCTAATCCAGAGCGGCCCTTGCTCAAGGGCCCACACTGGTTGCTTGGTGGAGGTAGGATTTGAACCCCGGTCTTTCTGGTATTAGACCAACACCTTAACCACTAGACTACCACTTACCACTTGTAACTACTAAACTCTAGCGATATGGTGGCTTAGTTGGTTCACTGTTTGACTTACACCTCTGCAGTTGGAGGCTCAATTCCTGTGTGTGCAATGTTTGCATGGTCCTTGGGAATTTCTTCTCTGCCCCACAGACATATTTTGGAAGGAATAACATTTGTATATTGTCTGCAGTCTGAGTGTGTGTAACTGTTAAGCTTGCTGGTTGCGTTTCCCGGTTTGCCAGCAGAGGGCAACTGCAAGACTTTCATGTCCTATTTTGTAAACTATTTGCTCCTTGTTTGTTCTGCATTGTGATTGTGTTTCTTGTTTAATCGTTTGTTTCCCACAAAATTTGTTTGTGTATTTATACCACAGCGTTTAAGTTTGGTTTGGTCTTCGTTTGATGCATGAAAGGTTATTGATCCAGGTTCAGGCTCATTTTTGTGTCCTTGTTTGTGTGTTAGGTTATGTGTTGCATGTGACCATGGTCTATGTCATTACAAAAAAATGGTAGATAATATTGTAAATTTACATGGTGTGAGGAATAGACTATTACAGTTTGACTGCTGTGTGTTTGTCTGCAAAAACGAAGGGCTGTGTAATGGCAAATTGGTTAGCACTGTCCCCTCACAGCAAGATTTTGCATGTTCTCCCCAGGCTTGCGTGGATTTTCTCCCGGTACCCTCACAATCCAAAAAACTTGTATATTAGGTTGATTGATGAATCTAAAGGAGCGAGTGTGCATATGCATGGTTGCTCATCTATGTGTAGTCCTGTGATGGACTGGTGAACTTTCCAGGGTGAACACAGGCCTTTCACCCAAAAATTAGGGAATAATCAAGTCAGAATATGAATGAATGAATGAATGAATGAATGAATGAATGAATGAAAACAAGAAATACATAAGTAGACTGTTGTCGCAGCCTTAATACACCTTGGTGTGGATTTAATACTACACTGGTTGTATGCCATGGTGGGTGGTATCTGGAACCGTTGAATATATTAAGGGACCGACACTAATATAACACAAACCGCAAGGCTGCATGTTATGAAAATTAACAGAAGAAGCAGCGGCTGGTCTTTGTGTTTGTCTGAAACTAATAATTTCACCTAGATCAGTCCAAATATTTTAGCAGTATTTGCAGCCTGATTATTGTACAACCACCCACCAAACCTCTCACAGTATGCACAACACACCAAATACTGACAGCCTGGTTAGTTCAAAGCCTCAAATCTGTTTATTCTTGTTTTGCCTTCTTAATGTGATGATAAACGACAAACGGACCTTTCATTCATTCATTCAATCATTCATTCATCTTCTTACCCGCTTATTCCCGAATTTGGGGTCACGGGGGTCTGCTGCGCCTATCTCAGCACACATAGGGCGAGAGGCGAGGTTGCACCCCGGACGGGTCCCGCCAGTCCTTCTCAGGGCAACAAATAGACAAACAACCATTCACACATACATTCATTCCTATGGACAATTTAGAATCGCCAATCCACCTAATCTGCATGTTTTTGGACTGTGGGAGGAAACCGGAGTACCTGGAGGAAACCCACTCAAACTCTGCACAGAAAGATCCCGGTCCGGACCTTCTTGATGTTAGGCAACCGTGCTATCCACTATGCCGCCGACAAACGGACCTATTTATTGTTAATCATATATCGTTTATTCATTCTTTTATTTCCAACCCACTTGTTTCCTAATTCAGAGTCACATAGGGTCTGCTGGAGCATATCCCAGCGCACATGATAAATTAATATATTTCAGTGAAATTGCTTGGTCGAGTTTTTAAAAACGCTATAGAAATTAAACTGAATTCTTTATCAAAATCTTCAGATGCATGTCTGGAAAAAGTCTCAATAGTCTAATAACTATTTTTCACAGCGAAAGTTTAGATAGATGAACAATTTTCAACACAGCTCTAATTCCTTTTAATATTAACCTGCAATGATACTTCATTAAGGATGAAAACTTTCTCAAGGAGGTAAAGAGTAGTTTTTATTCTCCCAGATGTTGTGTTAGCGTCAGTTACCATATTAACATGACACGTGTTTATTAGTTTCAGAGATCCCCCACGCCTTCCCCCGGTCCCACTGAACGAATCTGTTAATGCCTGTTTAGTCTTGTTGATTTTCTGCTACAGATCTCTGACTCGTTTCACATGTACATGAGTCATATGCAGTTGATATGAAACTTTAATACCCTTAATGTGTCTGAATCTAAAAAAAGCTCAGTCATACCGCTAAGCAATGGCAGACATTGCTGTACCATTCACACAGCTCGGCTGAATGATGTTTGGCCAAATCGTCTATTTACAAAAAAAAAATAAAAGCGTCTAAAAGCGTTAAAATAAGATTGTCTGATAAGAAATCTTGGGGAGCCAGAAAAGTAAGCAAATCATGGTTTGGTTTTTTTGGTATTTTTATTATTATGCATATGCATAAATACAATAGATATGAATGAATTAAATACATAAATCAATAAATTAATTTGGGCAACCTTAAGTCAAGCATTTACCATTAATAGGCTTTATTAACATTATCATCAAACAATAAACAAAATAATTAAAATTATCTTGGTTAAAGAAGAATATTATTGGAATTAAAATGCATAACTAAAAAGCTTATATTGATTACAGGACTTGTTTAACAACCGAGAAACCACAAAAAGGAACAGCAACGTTCCAAATACGGGCTATTCTATCCACATAACCATACACAGATCGTTTTGTTTTTTTCTTTAAGCAAGCAGCGACAATGGTTAAAGTCAAACACCTCTTTAACTAAAATGACTAATAAGCATGCAATCTCAAACAGCCAGTTTGATCTATGATTCGATTCATTCCCTTTACATCTAGTTGTCTTAAGTATGAGGTGGAAAAAGTGCCTTTCTTAATCTGTACACAGATTCCAGTCACGTTTGGTCTCCCAGTTCTGCAGAAGTCAGTTTGATGTTCTATACATGCTAGAGAGATTAAAATCATGCCTAGATTGGTAATTTTTATACAGATAAAATGAGAAAACAAACAGAGCCATGAGGTGGAAGGAAGATCATTTGTTTGTCTGAGTTAGAAAGCAGCAAGACAAATACACACAGGACCTGTTTGAGATTTTGAACTGCGTTAGATTATTTTTTAATCATTTGCATACTGTATAATGTTGAGGTTAATTGTTTGTCATAATCCACCAGGATGCTGGGATGGAGAGAAAGAAAGAGACAGAATAAGAAAGATTTTTAATTTTACCATATTTGGCGAGTCATGGAATGTAACAAATGACTTTGTATGAGACCTCCTGAAACAACACGTAAAATTCTGTTTAATTCATTATTATTTAACATCATGTATGTATGCACGTATATATATATATTTAAAATTTTCATGCCAAAAAACATTTTATGGCAAAACGAGTATTAAGGAACTTAAATGTGCTGCATGGAACCATGGAACCCTTTACCCAATATCAAAGCAAATATAATATTGAGTAATATATAGTTAAAACCACTTCTGCAATGGTTATACCACCACCTGTTTATTTTACATTTTATTCTTTTTTATATTTATTCATTTAATAATCTTCAATAAATAAAATAATTAGCTTTAAAACAATAGATGCAATGTATACACTACATTGGCAACAGTTTGTAGTCCTGACCACCAGATTCATGTCTTTTTAAAGCTGTCTCTTTGTCCTTCGGCCGTTCCCGTTCGGGGTCGACACAGCGGATCCGTGATCCGCACATTCGACTAGGCGGGGTTTTACGCTGGATGCCCTTCCTAACGCAACCCTCTCATTTATCCGGGCTTGGGACCGGCACTAAGGCTACTCCCTAATGGCTGGGCATTTATGGCCATTTAGCTGTTATTGGTCTATTATATGTTGTTTAATAGACTATTTTATTTTATTTATTTAAGTTTGAATGTGAGAGATCTCTTCATTCAGCTCCAACTATATTAGTGAGAACCGACACTAATGTCAGGTAAGGAGGTCTGGGATGCAGTCACCATTCCAGTTCATCCTAAGGTGTTCAGTGGTGGTAAGATCAGGACTTTGTGCTGAACACTCATGTCATAATGGAGCTCAGAGTCATGCTGGAACAGTGTTGTAGTGAAGGAATAATGTAATATTACAACATACACAAATATTATAGACACATGTGTGCTTCCATATTTGTTGCAACCGTTTGGAGGGGAACCAAATATGGATCTGATGACCACAAACTTTAGGCAATATATATTTTTTGACCTTCTTGTTGTGAGGCGAGCGTGCTAACCACTACACCACCGCACCCCCCAAACTTTCAGCAATACAGTATATGTAAATTTTAGCAGCTTTTGCTTTGATCCCTTTCTGTGCATAATTTGCATGTTTTCCTCACACTTGTGTGAGTTTACTCCGGGTACTCCGGTTTCCTTCGTTTTAATGTTACATTCTCAAAGCATTTAAATTCATATACATTTATTTTAACAATTTTTCGGTGCAAATAAAATTAAAAATCAAAATAAAATTAAAAAAATTAAATTATAGGTGCCTTTTATGCCATAGAGCCCTTTTGTCCTGTCCTTCTCTGTCACTTTAAACTCTATCAACATAGCGATATTGTTTTTATTTGTCTATTTGATTAAGTTAAATGAACCTCTAAAAGCTATTATACACACTTACATATTTTACCCACAAAATAACAACACCAAAATGCCTACTGATGTTCTTTTAGCAGATCCCATGCAAAGACAATCTCTTTCAAGAGCTCAAATAAAGTCTCTTACCGGGCATCAGCATGGTGGAGACCAGTTCAGGATCCTCCAGCATATCAATAATACAGCGCTGGAACATTTTACTTGCCTCCGACTGCAGATAACTATAAGAGCAAAGGCAGACAGCCAACTCATTCATAGCAGTGCATTAAACTTACTCAGACACGCACCTGGCCACATTCGCACATGTACAGCCCTACCTCATCCAGGATATACGATCTTGCCAGAACTCATAGATTATGTAGCAGCTTTTTTCTGGCAGCTTCTGTATAGACACACTGAAAAAATGGAATAAATAATTAGTTTCTAATTAATATCCATTTATAAAACCAAATCATTGTTGGCTGTTCAGTCAAACCAACCTGCTGCCAGGAGGTGGGTCGAGGCCATTTCAATTTGTGGACATTTGGTAAACCTATCTACAATAACCCAAACCCCAGAAATGAACCGGGTATTGATATGATATTTTCCTTCTATAGACAAAATTCCTTAAAATAAGCAATAATGTGTACAGGGCATCATTGCATTACCTTAGGGAATCTGTAGGGAATCTGTAATTCTTAAAAAATGTTGAGCTCTGGTTCAGGCTGGTCCATATTTATACTGTATTCTGTATGTTTGCAATAGGAATTATCATTCTAGAGTGAAACTGCTGAAATGTAAAAACAGCTGTTATATAACTATTACATAACAGTTCTATTTAAAAAAAAAATCATTCTAGATAATCCTGTATATGTAATCCTGTATATTATTGATCAGCTGGTCAGTACAGTTTATGTTCATGATATTATTTTTAGTGCTTAGTTATTTTTTGGCATTTTAAGTTCAGTGTCATTATAATTTTCTTAAATTAAAAAGTCTATAGGGAGGTGCGGTGGCATAGTGGAGTTTGACTGTTCTTGCGTGGGTTTCCTCTGGGTACTCTGGTTTCCTCCAACAGTTCAAAAACATGATTCTAAATTGCCCATAGGAGTGAATGTGTGTGTGAGTGGTTGTTTGTCTATGTGTTGCTGTAAGAAATCAGACATAACCCCTCCCACTTGTTTAGCGTTGTCGTCCTGGCAATCTGGTTGCTACGGTGATGACGCGTTGCAAGCCGTAAGTTACCTAATGATCACTTCCTTGTTTTGTGAATCTGAGGAAACCTGTTCCCTCGTTCGAGTTTCTGTTTGTTTTTGTCATAAAGTTTAAATAAAGTGTTACTGCATTATGGATCCAATCCCCTCTGTGTCGTTACATAATGATTTGCCCACACAGGATCCAGCGGGACACGATCGGGTAGAGACGGCAGTAGCTTCGCTTAGCGTTGAAAGTTTAAAGGCGCAGTTAGCTAAACTGTTAGATGCTTCGTCTGCCATGCGGTCCGTGGAAATTAGCCAGCTCACTGTCGAGATTCGCGCTCAAACACAGGCACTCAAATTGCTAAACACATACTTGGGTTGGCTTGAGCACAAGTCCACCACATCGGCCACCCCGGCACCCCCTATGACATCATCTGAGGTGTGTCCTACTCTCTCCGTTAGGTTTGACGGAAACCCTAGACTATGCATGTATTTTGTCTGTCAATGTCAGGAGTATATTAAAGTGCAATCGCATGCTTTCCACATGACTCGCTCCAAGTGCGAGTTTTGGTTTATGCGGTTATGCAACAGTGCTTTGTCTGCTGTAGCTGCAGACTATTGGTATGAGCAGCTCCTCAGAGTCTACACCCATGACACTGCGGAGGAGAGCTACTGGAGTAAAGCTAGTAGGATGTGTGGGTCCAGCTCCTCGGAGGAATATACGTATGACTCCGGTTTGCTTGCTGAGTATTACAGTGGTCCCGTCGGGGTGTTTGAGGCTTTCCCTGCGCCGCGACCCTAAGTTCATCACATCTCATGTGATGAACCCTCAGCTGGGTTCAATTAGGCGAACAGGGTTGCCCAGACCTTCGAGGGGCCCTTTCCCATCAGCGAGGTCCCAGGACGGTCAAGTTTTGTATGAAGCCTCTGCAATGTCTTCAGAGCCCTCTGCATGGTTCTCAAAGCCCTCTGCGTGGTTTTCAGAGCCCTCTGCGTTGTCTTCAGTGTCTCCGGCGTCCTCAGAATCTTCAGTGACTTTAGCGTCCTCAAAATCTTCAGTGTCTCCAGTGTCCTCAGAATCTTCAGTGTCTTCTGGGTCCTCTATGTTCTTTGTGTCTTCTGGGCCCTCTATGTCCTCTGTGTCTTCTGGGTCCTCTATGTCCCCTGTATCTTCCGTGTCTTCGTCACCTTCTGTGTCGTCTTCTGCCTCGTCGTCAGCAGCTTTTATGTCCGCCACACCTTCAGCCTTGCTCGTGGACAGTTTTCTGGTTGGGGTAAATGTAGAGACTGTAAGCGGACCAATTTTGTTAGGTCCACAGGGACTTTGCTTACAGGATGTACATGGACCTGGACCTCCCTGTGTTTCTGTTAGGCTCTGTCCTCCTTTTGACCCCTGTTCTGGCCTGTCTAAGTCCCTCTTTCTGTTCCTGTGCCTGTTCCTACTCCTTTTTCGGTTTATGCCAGTCTCCTTTTCTGGCAGTTCCGGTCACCCCCTGTTCCAGCTCCATTCTATGTTTCTGTCCAGTTCCCATTTTTATTTTTTTTCTCTTGGCAGGGTTACGGCCCCTGACGTGCTCTCCTTAATCTCTGTTCATGTTCGTTCTTAAGTTATCGATCTCTCTATCTTTATTCTAGTCTCTGTTTCAGTTGGGTGGTGCTCTCTCTTTCTATTGCTCCTAGTTTTGCTAGTCTCTGGTCTCTTTAACCAGTTCTAGTCCGTTGTTATTTCTGCCGGTTTGTCTTTGGCCATTATGCTTTCTTTCCCTGTTACTTTCTCTGGCCTTTTCTTTGTCTCGTTGGTTTTGCCTCTCCAATTACTACCTGGAGCCCAATCATCTCTTTCTGCCTGTCTCTCAGCCTCAGGTCCAGCCCCTGTCTTGTTCCTGTGCATGCACGCTCTCTGTCCCTGTATGCATGCTCTCTGCCCCTGTACGCGCGCTCTCTGCCCCTGTACGCGCGCTATCTGCTCCTGTACGCGCGTTATCTGCTCCTGTACGCGCGCTATCTGTCCTGTCTCTGTGCCTACGTGCGCTTGCTGTTCCTTTCTGTACTGGTCCTGATCCGGTGCGCGCTCGCTGCCCTGTTCCTGTGCGCTCTTTACACTGTTTCTGACCCTCTGCGTGGTTGCGTTTACAGGTCCGCCTGCACACTGTGCATACCTCCAGGCCCGCCTGTGTTTTGTTGCTCCTGGCAATCTGGTTGCCACGGTGATGACGCATTATTTAGTCATTGAGCTTCATTAAGGATTGCTAAGCGTTTATGTGGTTTATAATCTCAAGCCTTAAGTTACCTAATCACTTCCTTGTTTCGCGAACCGTGTTTCATTTATTCCGTTTAAATAAAGTGTTACTGCATTATGGATACAATTCCCTCTGTGTCGTCACAATTGCACCTGAGATGGACTGGCGGCCCATCTAGTATGTCCTATGTGTTCTGGGATAGGTGCCATCAGACCCCCGTGACTTCGAATTAGGGAATAAGCGGGTAAGAAGATGAATAAATGAATGAATGAATGAATGAATAAAAAGCCTATATGACTATATTATTGCATACTGTTCTTTATTCCTGTTCTATTGCACATTCACATTTAATAGCGATGTTTGTGGAACACTGTCAACATCTTGATAGTCTTTTGCACAATTTAATTCATTCTCTGCTAAATTTGCACATAATTCTTATTTAACTCAACTTACAGAATATTATTTATTTATTTATTTTTTTATTATGTTTCTTACTTTTTTACCTTAAATTATTTTGTAACTTTTGGCATTCGGTGTCGACAGCAAAGTAAGAATTTCGTTGCACGTGGAAACCTGTTTCCTTTACTGTACACATGACAATAAACACTTTGAACTTGAACTAAGGACAACAGACAGTACCTAAGGACAACAGACAGTACCTAAAGACAACAGACAGTACCTAAAGACAAGAGACAGTACCTAAAGACAACAGACAGTGCCTAAAGACAACAGACAGTACCTAAGTACAACAGACAGTATCTAAAGACAACAGACAGTATCTAAAGACAACATACAGTACATAAGGACAACAGACAGTATCTAAAGACAACAGACAATACCTAAGGACAACAGACAGTATCTAAAGACTGAATTCAGTATCCAAAGACGAGTCACAATACCTAGACAACTTGCAGTACCTGACAAAATGGACAAATGGGTAGGCATGGTGGTGTAGTGGTTAGCATGGTCACCTAACAACAAAAAGGTCCTGGTTTTGTTTCCTGGGCTGGGGGTCTTTCTGTGTAGAGTTTGCATGCTCTCCCTGTGCTTGCCTGGGTTTCTTCCAGGTACTCCGACAGTCCAAAAACATGTACATTAGGTTGATTGGTGATTCTAAATTGCCCATAGGAGTGAGTGTGAGTGGCTGTCTAGGGTGTACCCCTGCCTCTCGCCCTATGATAGGATAGGCTCCAGCAAACCCTGTGACCTCAAATTAGGGACTAAGCGGGTTAGAAGATGAATGAATGAATGAATGAAAAGTTCAAAATGATGTGGATACCTAACCATCAGTGATTTTATTGAATCCATTTCTGATTTAGTCCCCCTATTGTTGCCATAACAGCTTTATTTTTCTCAGTAGGCTTTTAGCTACATTTTTGATGTGTGGCTGACGGTATTTGTGTTCAATCGGCCATAAAAGCAGCAGTAAGTTCAGGCATTAATTTTGGACATGGAGTCCTTGTGAAGTCAATGTTCCAATTCCTCCTAAAGGTGTGCACAGGGGTTAAGATCAGGGTTTCACTCCAGCCTTTCCAGTTCAAGCATGCTTTTATAACTGTTGTTTTGAAACATGTTTAGAACTCCTATGTGATGTCAAATCTAGTTTATTCATTTTTCTTTCACTTTATCTTGTCTAAGGTAGGATGCATAAGCCTAGAAATACACTGACATTGCTTTGTACCTAAACGCTCAGTTATCTAGCTGATCAAGGTGGACAGTAACACACCAGTTCTAGCAAAAGGATTTAATTGTAGACCCTAGAAACGTAAGGTGGCTACTTTACTCACTGTCTTTACTATATACTCACTGTACTTTACTATATAACATCAGTTATATAGCTGATCAAGGTGGACAGTAACACATCAGTTCTAGCAAAATGATTTAATTGTAGACCCTAGAAACGTAAGGTGTACGTTTACTCACTGTACTATAATGCTGGCATGTTGTTCTTACATTCAGTAGTAAATAAAACTGTTTAACCTTATTTGGAACACATTGTACAATGCTGATTATTGTAAAAATTAAAAAAAAGATCATCATCATATGCCAAAGCGTTAATATAATTCCAGTGTGTTATTTAGTTGAAATTTTTAACGTGGAGAGGTAATTCTCACTGTAAATTGTCGCTTTGGTTGGTAGTGGAATCAGCATAGCTTTTCAAGGCCTTTTGAAACTCCTCAAGATCATCCTCTGTCACTGCCATCTGTCTCTGCACCAACAGAATGTTCTATATAGAAGAGAGGTAGCAGAGGTTATAGTGAAAGAAAGAGCCACACGCTAAAAGAATGATACATACACGTTAGAACAGAGTGAAATGGAAAAGATATGTGGATTCAGTGAACAGAGCAAAGGAATAAGGCTAAAGTCGATATAAGCAGAGAGAAGGTAATAAGATAGATAGAATCTGTCAGAATTGGTCTGTTGGACCTGCATTCTCAGATTACATATCTGCTCAAAGCTGTTAGTGCTACTTTGGCAATACGTGATGGTAGAAGGAGCATAGCAGCAGATGCGAACACTCACCGATTTATATGTGCTGGCCAGCGGGTCCTCTTTCAGCGGTTCTAGCTTTGGACTCTGGTCAAAGAAGAGAACATTTAGAAAACTGCCTAACTGAAGTACAAACCTTCCGATGTTTGATTGCTAGCTATTAGTGTAATGTGTAAGGGTATTGACTATAAATGGACAAATAGACTTTAGATATACTGCTGGCTTTTACTTAGTGTGCGTTAGTCATTTGTTTGGCTAGATAAAAGTTTACAGGTAGGTTTGACTGCGTGTATGGATAGATAGATTTATAGAAGGATGAATTGAATAATGGATGGGATTGGATGGTGGAAAAATGAATTGATGCATTCATGATGCAGTGGGATTGAAGAGTAGATAAATGAATATTAAAATAGTAATAGATGGTAATTTAAGGGCCAAAGGAAAATTGAATGTCATTGAGATGAATTGATAAGATTAGGTGTATGGAATTATTATAGATAAGGTAGTGCTAAGAATTAGTGGTCCATTATCAGTTCCCACTTATTGGTGGGGTGATGAAAGATGGAAACAGATTAGTAACAAAAGAGATTGGCTCTAACAGAAGAAACAAATGAACAGAAGTGTATCAGAACAGTCATCACAGGTGTTTACCTGGCACTCCAGTTTGTCAATAAGCTGTTGCAGTCTGTTAATCTGAGAAGACCAATGGTCATCTGTATCCACAGTTACACCTGAAGTAGAAAAGACACATCTTTCACATCTATCAGAAACCAGCAAAGGCTCAGTGATGAAGCTTAAGACCTGCCAGTGACAACTATTTTACCAGTTATTTGACTCATGTTGTTCCATGTCGTAACACTAAATTATCCTTTTAATATTAGTCAAGCAAAGTAAATGGAGTAAACCTGTTTTATAAGAGAAAAACCCAGAGTAAATGCAGGAACATCCTTTTACAACAGCTGCTGTTTAATGTAATTTAGTTCTTTGATTATCTTCGGAATATTTTTTTCTGCTGGTTAAGAGGTTTTCCAGGTTTAGCAGTCATTAAATGTATTCATTCATCTTCTAACCAGCTTATTCCCTAATTCAGGGTCATGGGGGTAACCCAGCCATTAGGGTTGCACAAGCAAGTGCATTCTTAGTGCCGGTCCCAAGCCCGGATAAATGGGGAGGGTTGCG
>JAOTRA010000012.1:3710777-3734887 GCA_026260255.1 Pseudolaguvia tuberculata | reverse complement strand
TTCCAAAATCCTGTTAAACAATTCAGTCAGAAACTCCACTGCCATCTCTCCTAAACATCTCCACGCTTCTACTGGAAATTCATCGTTATGACTATGCATTTAATATTGTATCTGAATCTGTAGAAAAAACATAAAGCACTTTTTTCCAATGAATTTTTTTGTTTGAAATTTGTGTATTATATTTGACAGACACTTCTAATTAACTTTGATTTCTACAAAGACATAAAATCCATGAAAACAACTTGCAGTCTAGGCTGGTATTTGAGTATCAGAGATGAAGAAAATAAGACATAAATCCAACAGAAGAGGTGTAGTAAAAAACAGCCAGAGACAATGAGTGAAGCATGTGAAGGTTTGAGTAAAACGCCTAAATATGGCTGTTGCCGTGGTGTAGTGATCTGAGGTTGCGCTCCAGCGGCCCGGGTTTGATTGCGCTTTGGTTCTTTCTGGGCCCACGCCACTCTTTTCCATCGTTCCTATTTTATTTTGGTCTGTCCTATAAATAAAGACAAAAATGCCTGGAAAAAATTTGTGACTGCAGATGAGTACCATTGTTGCATGTATTGGGTTTAAATGTGACTGCCAGAAAAAACCTTCTCCATAAAAACATTTTATGAAGTTACACACATTGTGTGCTATATATAATCGTTGATGAACTAGCGGCCATGCCATCTTTCAGAGGTGTTTCAGAGACACGTCAGTTTTAGTCATTGGATTACTCTGCATGAAGTTGCAACAACACACAGTTTATGAATAACAAACGCAGTCAAACAAACATTACATATCTTGGCATAAAGTAGCTCCTGCTTGATTCTTTGTGGGAAGATTGAAGTTGTAGTACAGCCAGTCCTAGACAACAAACCTTAACTTGCATCTGGGGGAAGTGATTTTTGGCTAATTATTCAGTTGACCTGACTTAATGGATCTACAGTTTCTAACTATTGTGTTAGTAATTATGTTTTGTTTAGCTATGTGGTTTTGCTTTGTGACAGCTTGGAAAAAGTCCAATAATCCTATTTAGTTCAGTGAATAAAATGTTGTGTAATTCAGATGGGTTTTTTTTGTTTTGTTTTAAAGAAGAAATTAGTTTATGCATGCACATACAGATCATGTAAGACACACCACATGTCATAAATAAAACAAACAAAAACAAAAGTTAATTTAATTGAAAAATATGTTTCAGCAACTGCTGTTAGTGGCTACACAATGAAAGCCCAGCTACAGATAACAGGTGGGTATTTTTTATATAAAATACAATATATCTGCACATTTTAACTTGTCTACTCGGTTCAATGTAATTTTCTCTGTGTTTATACTGTGCATTTTGTTAGTTTTGTCAGCTAAGCTGAAAGAGAACAAGAAGAACTGGTTTGGTCCTAGTCCTTATGTGGAGGTGGCAGTAGATGGCCAGTCGAAGAAAACAGAGAAGTGCACCAACACTCATAGCCCCAAATGGAAGCAGCCACTCACAGTGTACGTTTAAAAAGACAGTATGCTATAAGATTATTGTTACATTTTAATTATAGAAATATTTCATTTGTTTTATTTTGAATATTCTTTTCTTAATCTCCCAAAGTATTGTTACACCATTCAGCAAGTTAATTTTCCGTGTCTGGAGTCATCAGACTCTCAAAGCAGACATTTTGCTGGGAATGGCAACTTTAGAAGTCAGCGAGACGCTTAAATCAAATGACATGAGGAGTAAGTCTTGTTAACTTCCCTATGGCTTTAATGCACCTGTTAACTGACTGTTGTGTACCCTGTGCATCTGCTTTTCTTTTAACAACATGGTAGAACATAAGACGTTATGCTTTTCAATGCTTTGGTTTAGGGTAAAAAAAAAAAGGTCAGACAAATATCAAGTCTATATGAATGGATAGATGAATTGATTGAAAGATCAATAGATTAATGAATATAATTTTATAATTAAATTATATAACTATATTTGTCTATTCTCACAATGAAAAGTGCATGATTAGACATGCATTGAGTTGATTTGTTCTTCACCTTGATCTCCACGTATCTTATCCTCCTTTTCTGACAGTTTTTTTTCCTTCTTTTAGTCCATGAGGTGATCCGGACTCTGCCTTTGAGTGCAGATGCAGATGAGGGTGTGGTGGGAGATCTGTCTGTGTGTTTGGATGGAATGCAGGTGGATCCTGAAACATTTGCCTCTGAGGAACAGAAGAAAAGTAAAAGTTTTTCCATTCAGTGTTTTCAAAAAATGCGATTATTTCTGTAAGGCATAAAAGAAAGTCCTTAATATTTTTTCTTAGAACCTGCATAAAAAAAAGAAAATGCTTAGGTTCATGCAAGAATTCACTACTTATCTTTCCTCAGATGGTTTACCAAATGGACAGTCCAAGCAAGAGGCAGTTGTACGGTACATCTTTCTCCTTTTTAATACTTAACTGACAGTGTATTATTGTGTTTACAATGTCTAAACATTTTTGTCTATAAAAGCTCTTCCAAATATAAAATCCAAAAATCATTTAAACTCTTAGTTACAATTTATATCAATCTGTTACTTTTCCTGTCTCACAGATCAAGTCGAGATTCCTCTCCTTCTAGTGACATTGCTGATGAATCTTATTTGGCCAATGGTCATGCTGTAGGAAGTAGAGCGTCTTCCTCAATTTCTACAGGTGCTTTAAGACCACCAAGGCCCCCTCGACCCCAAAGACCACCTCCTCCCTCTCCACAGAGACCAAACTCCTCCACAGGTAAGCAAGTGGTAGCGCATAGTATAGGATATTGGACTAATGCTTAGCAATACATTTAAATCCCTCTGTGTAATTATAACTTTTATTCTTTCCATGAATGAAATACAGGAATTAAATATTTTTACTTAAATAGTTTTGTCAGCATGTATGTAATATCTTGTAACATTTGGCAATGGTATTAGCCTCCTCTACTGGCTCTACTCCAACACATGGCAGTAATGGTCCAAGTCCAGACTCATCCCCACGCTTATTTGTGAATGGAGAGGCAGCAAACCAGGGAACAGGGTCAGGGTCAGCCTTGAGAGTGAGCCCCACACCACACAGAATTTCTCCAATCAACAACGGACCACTTCCTCCTGGGTGATCTTTTTCTCTGTATCCTTAAAAATCAACTGCTATTAAGTTTTGAGGTATTCATGACATGCAATGCATTTTGCATATTGTAGCTGGGAGCAGAGAGTGGATCAGAATGGTCGCATGTATTATGTGGATCACATTGAGAAAAAGACCACATGGGAGCGCCCTGAACCTTTGCCTCCTGGGTATTGTAGACAAATGCATTAATATTTTAGCATATATAATTAATATTTTTGCATATTAGTATGTAAAACAAAAAGGTAATGTTTCCTAAAATGATTTGTCTGTTTTTGTTTTTTTTTGGGTTTTTTTGAGTTAGATGGGAGCGTCGTGTGGACCCGATGGGTCGAGTGTATTATGTAGATCATATTAGCCGGAGCACAACGTGGCAACGGCCCACTGCAGAGTCTGTAAGGAATTATGAGGAATGGCAGAACCAACAGAGTCAGTTACAAGGAGCCATGCGGCAGTTTAACCAGAGATTTATTTTTGGGGTTAGAATACACATATCTCATGTTACTGCTTCATAGCTGTTTTAATTGATAGAAATAAACTTCTTGTCTGTTGTAAGCACCCCCCTCTAACTTTCACTTTCTGTCTTTCTGTTTCTCTTTCCCTAGCTACAGGATCAACTTGGACCAGCGCCTAATAAAGAGTTTGATCCACTTGGTCCTTTACCACAGGGATGGGGTAAGCCACAGTCACATCATCATACTTTTAAAATCCATCTCCCACCAAGTTTAATTTTTTTTTTTAATCCCAATTTGTTGGGAACAGTGCTTTAAATTGAGCTTTCTTGTTCCACATTTCTACTTTCAGAGAAACGAACTGATGCAAATGGGAGAATGTACTTTGTTCATCATCCTACACGTTCAACACAGTGGGAGGACCCTCGCACTCAAGGGTGAGGAAAGACACTTTAATCTTAAAATGCTTTACTACTAACTAGTGTTGAGTATTGGCAGGGGCCGTACAATACATTACATGGGTCACACAACAGTCCAAAGCTCAAAATGTAACTGTCTTTAGTTGTACTTCTGGCTAAGAACCTCCTTCCTTCAGGTTGGCCATTGAAAATGTTATTCCAACATAACAATAACCCACGGCCAAGGAAACAAAAGGAGTGGCTCGAGCTCATTAATGTCTCCAGACCTTAATCGTGTCAAATATCTTGCTGAAGGTTCGAGTTGTCAAACAGCAGTCTCGAAACCAAATTCTAAGAATCTTTCAGTTTGAGTGCAACAAAATTTCTATGTGAGATATGTGAATAGTTGGTGGCCAACATGCAAAATCAGCAGGGTATCAAACATTTTTTCACCCACTATACATTGTGTATACTGTAGGTAATTTATGTGTGTCTGTGTCAGGTTGTTAAATGAAAAACCCTTGCCAGAGGGCTGGGAGATGAGGTTTACAGTGGACGGAATTCCGTACTTTGTTGACCACAACAGGAGAACGACCACCTATATTGACCCTCGCACAGGGAAATCCTCACTGTGAGACTTTCTGTATACGTTTGCATGTGAATAGCTCAAATTAAGATGCTGGCAACTGTCTTAACACCATAACATGGTTTTACTCTGTACAGCGAAAATGGCCCCCAGATTACCTATGTGCGGGATTTTAAAGCTAAAGTCCAGTATTTCCGCTTCTGGTGTCAGGTATATTCTATGTACAAGCAATTTAGTATATAAAAATTCTTTCCTGTAATGTAAATGCATTTTTGTTTTCTCACTGTAGCAACTGGCAATGCCCCAGCACATCAAAATCCACGTCAGCCGCAAGACGTTATTTGAGGATTCCTTTCAGCAGGTCAATTTCAACAGCTTTTATTCAGTTGACTTGTTTAATGAATTGCTTAAAGATTCCTAATTTAACACTACAAATTATGTTAATTGGTCCAAATATATACTTTATCTGTATTTTCTATAGATCATGAGCTTCCACCCACAAGATCTGAGGCGAAGACTATGGATAATCTTTCCAGGGGAGGAGGGACTAGACTATGGGGGAGTAGCTAGGTATGAATATTACTTGGTTACACAACCTTTGGTTGTTAGATGTTTGTCATCATTCAGATTCAATGCATTTCCAAACCTATGAACACTTATTTTCTTTCATGTATCTTTCCATGAATTATTTTTCAGTTTGCACCGATTAAGGTGTCAGGCCCGATACTAAGCTCATGTACACACATGATACCAAAGACCTCCTGTTCATTTAAAATTATTTCATTTACATCACAAAGACTTCAGCAGCAGTGATAGAATATCACACTTAGTGGTGTTGAAGTATTTCAAAATTAATGATTACTGACTCATGTCAAACTGGCAAACAAACTTTCTATTGTGTTTTCCATTAGATTAAAACACAAATGTGAGCACATATTTTAAGTAGATAATTGAAAAGCTTTTTTTTATATCTACAGCTGACAAAATGAGGTGATTTACAATAACAGCTGGGCCATCACACATCAAATTCGGCAGCAACATAAATTAATCATTTGATATTTCTATTACAGGGAATGGTTTTTCCTGTTGTCTCATGAAGTTTTGAACCCCATGTACTGTCTTTTTGAATATGCTGGAAAAGACAACTACTGCTTGCAGATCAACCCTGCCTCCTCTATCAACCCAGACCACCTCAAATATTTTAAGTTTATTGGAAGATTTATTGCCATGGTAAACAAACATTTGCACTTCATTCTGTAAAATGAAGTAGATCTGATAGTAGATCAATGTCATCAGTAATTTAATGTATTTTTGCTCAAATGCCAATTTTAACCTTGGTGACTTGCTGTATAACTAGATATTAACTGTCTTTTTTCTTCTTCTTTTTTTGTCCCAGGCTCTGTTTCATGGTAAATTCATAGACACTGGCTTCTCCCTGCCCTTCTATAAGCGGATTCTGAACAAGCCTTTGGCCCTGAAAGACCTGGAATCTATTGACCCTGAGTTTTACAACTCCCTAATCTGGATCAAGTTAGTGAAAATATGCTGTTGTCTGTTAACCATATTAATAATGACTGTACTGTCTTTGAATATTTTGGAATTATACATTCTTTCATTTATGCAAATGATATATGTGGATATGAGCTCTTATCCTTCTTATTAATACTGAAATGATACAGAAATATGATAGCAGTATTTTATGCTGTCAAGAATAATGGTATTTGCTATTATGATGATCCTAGTTTTACTGTATAATGTTTGGTGTGGCATTTACACACAGAGAGAATAACTTGGAGGAGTGTGGGTTGGAGATGTATTTCTCAGTGGATAAGGAGATCTTGGGTGAGATTACGACTCATGAGCTAAGGCCAGATGGAGGAAACATTCTCGTAACCGAAGAAAATAAGGAAGAGTATATCAGGTATTCCTTCTCTAAGAGCTATTCTACACCTCTGTAGAGTCATGTACATTTTGACAGTTACATGCTGCCATTTTTTTATTTTAAGAGATAACTAGACCAATTATAGCCCTCTTTTTTGCAAAAAAACTAATTTTCAGCATTAATTTCTTTATACAACATGCCACAACTTGCAGTGTCTGCACTCTAAATGTTTCTTGTCTAAATTGTCAAATGTTTATTGTTTACTTAGGGCATATTTAAACTGCCGGTCTTGATGCCCAGTTTTGTAACTATGATCCAATGCGCGTCTATATTTTTTTTACAACTTGTCAAAAACCCATATTCAATATCCAAGGTAGATAGTTAGGTAAAAAAATAAAAATGGCACTATAATCCATGGATAAAGACTAAATTAATATTCAGCTTGGGCTCCGAAACATTATTTGAAGGTTGGCAATTATAAAAGCTTGTCTTGTCTCCTTTTATGGCAGACGCTACTTCACGTATCCATATGTATCCTGCATTTACCACATGACTGATTACTGGAACTGCTTCTAAAAATATAAAAATACATGCTTTTTTTTTAATGCAGCTTAAACCACAACCTTATATTTTTGGAGGAGGTTGCTCGTATAATATAAGGCTAGAATATAGTATCAATCAAGCCCCAAAATCTCAGTTTTGTAAATTAGACTTTATTATAAAATAGACTTGGGTATATGCTTAAAAAAACAAATTACCCTATTAGATTGGTGGCAGAGTGGAGGTTATCCAGGGGGGTTGAGGAACAGACTCAAGCATTCTTTGAAGGTTTTAACGAAGTCCTACCTCAGCAGTACCTGCAGTACTTTGATGCAAAAGAGCTGGAGGTAGGAAATTCTTTGTCTATTTTTATCTCTAACTACACTCAACATTAAAATTATAGTGTATATAGCCATATTTGCTACTCTATATATACACTCTTGTTCTCTTAGGTGCTGCTTTGTGGAATGCAGGAGATTGATCTTTCAGACTGGCAGAGGAACACAATCTACAGACATTATGCTCGCAACAGCAAACAGATCATCTGGTTCTGGCAGGTACATCTGGCTTCTTGCTCAGAGACATACAATTTGAGAAACACATTTAGTGCTTTTGTCAGACCTTCACTTTGCGTTTGTAGCTTGTGAAAGAAATGGACAACGAGAAGAGGATGCGTTTGTTACAGTTTGTGACTGGGACATGCAGACTTCCTGTTGGAGGGTTTGCTGACCTTATGGGTAAATGTGTAATAAGCTACTCTTGCAAGCAAATTGTGTATTAAGCTGGAATTAATTTATTGCTAGGATTTATCTTTAAAGTTGACTAGACTACTTAACATATAAACAACCATTTTATTTAATAGGGAGCAATGGGCCACAGAAATTCTGCATCGAGAAAGTGGGAAAAGAGAACTGGCTTCCGAGGAGTCACACATGGCAAGTTTACACAGCATGTGATGAAATTTTAAACATTTTAACCTGAAGATATTTACATTAAATGGCTCCTTTTCTAAGAGTGTCTAATTAAAACTAGCATCATCTATTTCAATGGATAATCATTTACCCTTTAATCCTTTAATTTTACCTAAGAGTTTCTAGTTGGTGGTAGCTACTAGGCATTTAAAAGTTTATGTTCCAGCTGCCTTTAATGCTGTTCTTATAATGCGGAGCATTGTTCATCTGCATGTCATGCTCTCATCGCCAGCACTTCCTGTATCACTCCTTGAATTACTTGATTGCTGTTTATTATGTAGTGCTTTGATGGTGTATAGAACATCATAATAATAATGGTAATAATAATAATATTTTGGGCAAAATAATCAAGGCATCAATAATCAATACCTGGACATGCATGAATCACTAGTTAAATACCATAAAAATTGATGCATCAGTAGTCAATACCTGGACATGCATGAATCATGGGTTAAATACAAGCATATATTGTGAAACATTAATTTGAACAATACAGTACATTTTTGGTCAAGTCACATATTATACTACATACAACTGTCACGTACAGAATGTAAATGTAACTATCATTTAACGATTCTGCTTTTGTTCTTTTATCCTAACAGTTTTAACCGTTTGGATCTGCCTCCCTACAAAAGCTATGAACAGCTCAAAGAAAAGTTAATGTTTGCCATCGAAGAGACTGAAGGCTTTGGCCAAGAATGATGCATCTACATTCTTGCATGTCCTTTGCACGACACCATGACAGCAGTGTACTTTACTAACTAAGAAAATTCTGCTGAGTGACTGATATTGAAAGATTAAAAAAAAAAAAGCAAAACAGAGGACGCCATTCCATCATCTCATAGTCTTGGCTCCCGTTTCCCCACCGAATTTAGATTCAAATTGTGGTCATGCTGTTGGATGTCATCTATGCACTAGAGCATCAGGGTTGCACTGAGTTAAACCCAATTCAAGACACACACAAGTTGTCCAGGCTATGCACCTTGGTTGGCTGGATTCAAGAATGGTATTTTAAGTTTTCTGTTTTTGTTTTTACCATATTCATTTACAGCTGAGCTCTTGTTCTTCTGGTATTATGTATAGCAGCGCAATGCATGAATATTCTATTTTATGTTTGATAGGCTGTGCATTCTTTAGGGACTTTTCTGCTATTTTACAATTTTAATCAGAAAATGTACACAATCAGATTTGTTAGACAGACAGAATATTTTGCCTGAGGTTTGCTAATTAAATAACTAATATCTAATAAGAAAACCAGCAGAACGCCAACATTTAGTTTTCTTCTAGTGAGGCCAGTTTTCCCATTCTAGAAACGTGTACATGGGTACAGAATCAGCCATCTGCTTTAAGTGAAAAGGAGTTGTAATGAAACCAGGGGGTCTGAATGCAGATTGTAATTCTAAAATCTGTGTTTTCCTCAGCTGAAAAAAACATTCTCCGTCTGTTTAACACTGCTTCGGCTTTATTCAAGAGAGTTATATTTGTTTTATTTTTAAGTTTTATCGTTTACATTATTTGGCAGACACCCTGAAATGTATTCAATGTCAGCTAATGTTTTTCATTAGAAGCGAGGCTGATCATGCACAGTCACTTTCCTGTTTTCTGAGTTGGTCTAGATTTTACTAGAGCTCTCATGGAAACCTATCCCTTTAATAACCTTGCCATGCTTTATTGTTGATTTTTCACCAATACTGAGATGAATTGCGATTTTCATGTCCTTTACTGCTAAAAAAGGTGCTTCATTTTCAATACAGATCTTTTCTTCTTACGGAAATTATCGCTAGGAATAGAATCATTCTGAGTAATGCAAAGTTGTGTGTTTAATCGACTGCATTAATATACAGTTGTAGAACAAAATCTAACCACCTAGTTTAAAAAATCGAGTAAGTTATCTGCTTCCATTTTAGGGTTGTTCGCAGCAAGGACGAGTATAACTTTATCAAAGTGCTTTATTCTGAAAAGTTATTAAAAAAGCAAAACAACTCCTCTCTTTAAACTGTGAGCTTGTGTTAATGTGGGAGTTGCAATACATTTTTCTTTTGCTAGTTTTTTTCATTAATCAAACAGTTATTCCAGAGTAGCTTCAGTTCTTTGTGTCTGCAAAGTAATAAAGCAGATGATTGCACTCCAGTTTGATTTTACCCTATAATAAGAAGCAAAGACATGTAATTTTTTACTTATGTACTGGATAAAACTGCCTGACATCAAATTGATGGAAAACTCGTAAATCATCTTTTTTTTTTAATGAGCCATAACATCTTGGTAGTGTTTCCATGCCACTTTTAAATTTACAGGCACATCAGACTTAATAATATACCACTGACTTTAGGATGAGTTTGATTTCAGTCCAAGCTAAAAGATGCCAATACTAAGATCATGTACTATGGTACAGTTGTACAGTTGTTAATGCAGCTATAATCACTGCAATTTGGGTTTAATTCATCAACAAACTTTGTTCCACAAACACACCCATTCCCCACTGTTAATGCAATCTTATTTAAACTCTATTGACTGGTGAGCAGAACGATTAACTGTATCATCTCTTTATTTTCTTATCTAACAAAGACTTTGTAAATTCTATGACATTTAGCTGACCTTTTATTGAGTGTTAATGTTATTTTACACTAATTATTTTTCTTATGTGGATGTGTACAGTTAGTTGATTCTTGTTAAAATATTCTGAAATAAAGAGATAAATATCTAAAGCATTACCTGTCCTCCACTGTTATCTCGATCTATGGCATCCTCAGTCTCAGGAAACTATGGAGTTCTGTGTCCGGTTTGATTGCTCCGTGGCTTGACTGCAGTGTCTTTGGTGGCTGTAGAGCCCGATTTTGAATCTGCAAACCCTGGTGCTGTGTTGGCAAATGAAGGAGGCATCTGATGGTTTTCTCCTCTCTTCCCACTGCATACTTAATTGAAAGGAGATTTATCCCAATAATCCCAGGAAACACAAACTGGATTTGGTTGAAATAGATGCATAATGTAAGATGCATAATGACATTCATCATCTTACCAGCTCATTCCCTAATTCAGGGTCACAGGGGGAGCCTATCACAGGGCACATACGGCGAAAGGCACACAGATGAACAACCACTCACACACACATTCACTCTTATGGGCAGTTTAAAATCACAAATCAACTTAATGTACATGTTTTTTGACTGTGGGAGGAAACTGGAGTACCCCGGAGGAGAGAACATGCAAACGCCGCACAGAAAGATCCCCGACCCAGGAATTGTGTACCTGGAGTAAAAGCGCAGGAAGAGCATAATGAAATAAATGAAATTATATCAGTTTAAACTATTAGCTATATAGATAAGAATAATAATATTGCCTTACTAATTATATATTTATTTAGGTATTATATGTAGATATATAAAAAGATTTTATACGTTCTTTTATTTGTGTATTTTTAAAATTCATTTAAAAAAAATTATATTTAATACCCACACTGCACATGATTTAAAAGAAAACAACCTTTACAATTATAAATCATAGAAATAAACTGGAAAACATACCATTAATATCGCTGTGATACACAGCAGAGTACACAAAGACCCTCCCCTAATGGACCAACACTCTCCTCTAAAGGCCCATCACCCTCCGCTAATGGACCATCGCCCCTACAATGGACCATCACTCTCCCCTAAAGAAACTGATAAAAGAAGAATTGTGTAAAAAACATTTTTCACTCATTTTTACATATTCAGTATAATAAATTAACATGTTTTGCTTGATAAAGGATATTCTTCCTTTCTGGTTATGTTTATCAGGTTGTTTGGGGTACGTAGCTCTGCTGAGCGTCAGCTTTGTCTAATCTTAGACACGCTGTTTCAGCCAGGGTCCCCACACACACACACACACACACAATTTCGCCTGTTTATCGCTTAAAGCCTTAGAAACCTTTGCAACTGCTTTTCTTGTTTGAGCCTCGTTCTGCCACGTAGCCCAAGATAATCTCTTATAGTTTACCTTTAAGTCAGCCCTTATGGCGCCGGTTGCTAGGTCCGTAACTATGGTCTCACACAGCATGATATGCTTCGAGGACAGAGGGACAGAGTAGGTTGTATATATATATATATATATATGTATATATACTCCACGCATTTTATCAATAAATCTCTGCTCTGTTCTTACCTTCTATCTTGCTCACAACTTTGTGTCTGGTGTCTTTCTTTGGATCGAGCCCCCACTGGACACTGGAGACCAAGGGCTTTAGAGGTTATCCTATCAACAGACGGTAGAGATTGGCAATACGGTTGTCTTAACACTTGATAAGTCCGGGTAGAAGTAAGATGTAACTGTACGGTGCATATGCAAAGTATAAAATTGTGGATGATTTGCAAGGTTTTTTCATCCATGCACAGCCTCACTCTTATTGACATAGATCTTTGTGTCATTCTTGAAAACAGTTTCTGTCTAACTGATGATACAAGTGCACGTTGCTGGCAATATGTTCACACTTAGGCCCAAGAGCATTTTCAGCAGTAAAAGAAATCTCTGCCAACCCCAGGAGTGATGACTAAATAATGGTAGTTCATATGAAAATGAAATTTTAAATGCGAACTGTGGTTGTCCTTACATTATAATGAATAACTATATAACAATTTAACGATATACTATTACTATTAATAATTATATGACTAACAGACATTTAAAACGCTAACCTTTTTGTTAGGATTATTTGCACCCAAATTTAGTGTTGATGCAATCCTATTTGTATTGTATTCACACACAAAAAAACGACAATGGTAACCAGCAACATATTAATCAACACAATAATAAACTTGTTATAATTTATTGATATTTATTCTTAACACAGAACAATCATTCTCTTTTATATTGTTTTACTCACATACACATAAATGGTGTGATACTGTATAAGAAAATGAAAATGAAAACTATGAAAAAATAAAAAGGCTATATCATATGGGACCCATTTACATGAGGGCATGTTCAACAATGGGCCTGAGACCATGTGTCATAAAACATTTACACTCAAAACATTCAAATACAGGTTTCTGATACAGCACTAACAAAGACAACACATTCATAATAAGACCATACTTATTATTACTACTACTACTACTACTACTAATACTAATACTACTACTACTACTACTACTAATAATAATAATAGCAGTTGCAGCGTGGTGGCGTAGTGGATAACACAGTCGTCTCACAACAAGAAGGTCCAGGGTTTGAATCCCGGGCCGGGATCTTTCTGTGCAGAGCTTGCATGTTCTCCCCACGCTTGCGTGGGTTACCTCCGTGTACACAGTCCAAAAACATGCAGATTAGGTCGAATTGGTGATTCTAAAATTGTCCATAGGAGTGAATGTGTGGGAATGGTTTGTTGCCCTGGACTGGCGACCTGTCCAGGTTGTACCCCCGCCTCTCGTCCTATGTGTGCTGGGATATGCGCAGCAGACCACCGTGACCCTGAATTCAGGAATAAGCGGGTAAGAAGATGAATGAATGAATGAATAATAATAGCGGCGTGGTGTCACAGTGGTTAGCTACAAATGTGGTTCAATTCCTGGGCAGGGGCATTTTGGGGTGTAGTTTGCATGTTCACTGTGCTTGCATGAGCTTACTCCAGGCACATTTCTGGAGAGTTGCATTCCTCCCATGCAAGTCAGGTTGAGTGGTAATAATAAATTGCCCATAGAAGTGAATGTGAATGAGTAGTGGTGACCTGTCCAGGATGTATCCCTCCTGCTTTTTACCCTTTAGAGATCTCGGATAGGATCCAGCAGACCCCTGTTAACCTGTGTTAGGGAGTAAGTGAGTATAATAATATTAATAATAATAATAATAATAATAATAATAATAATAATAATAATAATCATTAGTTAGTGTGACACATCATGTGATATCACTATTACTTTTGTCATACAGTTCCTCTCATAATTAACAACACAATAACTAGTAATAATTAACAATAATTTTGGCCATTATTAACAGCAGTTAATCCTTTACGTTGTGGAACATCTGTAGCACTGTAAGTTGAGCTGTTATCATTTATTGTTATGTAATTTCTTAAAACTGATCATACACACACTATTAATGAGAATTCTCTTTTATTTTATTTTTGTCTTTAATTTTATTGACATACTTGATTCCCCTTGATTCCCATGAAGAAAAAAAGCAGGTGACCATGTTTTCAGGATCACTAAATATTTATTTGGCAGTTCTTTTTTATGCTTCTTATTTGATAAATATGTTAATTTTTTGTTTTGTTTTAGTTGACATGAAACTTAAATCCATGATCTCCACACTATATGTGGGTGATCTGCACCCTGCAGTGACAGAGCACATGATTATGGAGAAATTCAGTCCTGCAGGACACATTCATTCTATCCGTCTTTTCAGGGACTGGAACAGCAGCTATGCTTTAGTCAATTTCCAGCATCGGGCAGATGGTACCACACACTATACAAAACATAGGAAAATTATGTTTCTTACATTATTTCTGCATTTTATTAACAGAGCCTATCTATGTTTCGATTCTATTATTTTATTGCTATATTTAATAGATATGGTCAAGTGATGAAAGAAATGCATTTATTGTTTCATGATTTGTTCTGACTATATATCATTGTGTCAAAAGGCTAGGTTTGATTTATTTCAGAAACTATTACATTTATATTAAAATGTACATGTACATTCTGTAATACATAATCATTTAATTGTTGCTATTTTTAATTGTTACTTATATCAATTCTTACAGCTGAGCAAGCAATGGAAATGCTTAATTTCAGTTTCCTCATTGGGCGGCCCATGCGCATCATGTGGTCTCATAAGGATCCATCATTAAGATACAGCAGCGTGGGAAATTTGATCATCAAAAACCTAGACAAATCCATTGACAACATGGCCCTTTATGAATCCTTTTCCATGTTTGGAACGATCCAGTCCTGCAAGGTTTGAGAGTTTGGATTAACTGTAGAATCATTTACATGTTTTAATTACTTAATAAACTCTGTTTTATATATCTTACCTAAAGGTTGTTGGCAATGAGAAGGGGTCAAAAGGATATGGCTATATACAGTTTAAGTCTGAGGAAGCAGCAGATAACGCAATAAAGATGCTTAATGGCAAACCTCTCAATGGCCGTAAAGTGTAAGCCACATGGAAATGTTTACATTTCACCAGCCTGGTATAAATGTTGTAGTTTACATTGTATGTGATTGTTTATTAAATCTAAGATTTTATGTAATGTATGTCAACATAATGTGTGTTGTTGGAACTGATTCATGTTAAGATAAAGTGCTTCTGTTAAAGATTTATTGAGCGCTTCAAGTCCCGTGAAGAGCGTGAAGCTGAAGCACGCTCTTTCTCCTCTAAATCTTGTTTCACTAACATTTTCATCAAAAACCTGGATAAAGAAATAGACAACACAAAGCTAAAAGATGTCTTCAGATTTTTTGGTGAGAATCTCTAATAGAGAAGAGGGTTGTACAAAATACAAACTAGGACCAAATCTTGTTAGAACATCGTGCAGTGTTCAGGCTACACTTGTTTGGCCAAACTAAAATGGTGTTTGTGGGGGGTTTCAGGTGTTGTGCTAAGTGCCCGTGTCATGTCAGATGAGCATGGAAAGTCTAAAGGATTTGGCTTTGTAAGATTCAAGAAGCCTGAGGAGGCACGGAAAGTGAGTGTAAACTGAAGCCAAATGTATTAAACTGTAACCTAGTAGAAAGTTTACCTACATGTGCATTATGTGTGTGTTATTAGGCTGTGACTGAGATGAATGGGATGGAGCTGAAGGGCAAGCAGTTGTACGTGAGCCGAGCAAAGACTAAAGAAGAGAGACAGACCAAAAACAAACAAAACTCTGAGCAGGTAAACACATACACACACACACACACACACACACACACACACACACACACACACACACACACACAGACAGTGTTTAGTGTTGGACTGTGTACCAGAAAATTTTGGGTTTAATTTCCAGTACCACAAACATACCACTATTAACCCCGAGTAGGTTAAATGAAATGTATGACGCTCTGCCTAAGGATGTCTGTCAAATGGTATTTATGTCATGAGCTGGAGGTTGCTTCTCTGCTTTAGGGTGTGGAAGTCTTTGTAAAGAATCTTGATGACAAATTGGATGACAAGCATCTAAGCATTGAGTTCTCACAATTCGGAACCATCACCACCACAAAGGTCACTTTTTTACAATTAACAACAGTTAATTATTACTTTTCTAATAACTTCAGTCCACTTACACTTAATATCTCTGTAGTCTGTGCAGTATAATGCTGTTTTCTCCTTATTTTTGGCATGTTAAACATCTCAATGTGCCTCCTACAGGTGCGGATGGAAAACTGCAGTTCAAATGGATTTGGCTTTGTTCACTTTGCATCTTATCAGGATACCATTATGGCAAAAAAAGAGACGGATGGCAGGGTAAAGGACAGGAAGCAGATGAATAACGATGTGGTTCAGCATAAGTGTGAGGAATGTCAATCTGATGTTTCCCATCAGAACGTTGGTATCAGTAAACCAACAATCTGTCAGGTGTCACAACCGGGTGAAAAATGTGCAAGTGCAATTGTGAAAATATCTGCAGATAGCGTTTCAGTGGCAAATTCTGTTCCAGCTGTTGATACAGTTCCAGTTGTGCACAGTGACCCAATTATCGACACTGTTCCATTAGTAGATTCATTTCCAGATGTTGATGATGCTTTGGCTACACCCATGACATCTATAAGTGAAGTGCAGCAAAAAATAGCCACAAAAGTAAGAACCAACAACATTTCAATACACAGACGTTTTTATAGGTACAATATATCACATGATTAATAATACTAATTATTCATTCATTCAATCATCTTCTTACCTACTTATTCCCTGATTCGGGGTCACGGTGGTCTGCTAACCGTTGTATTATTATGAATAGTAATTATAATATTAAGCATTGAATTTGAATCCTGTGCAGGTGGAGTTTGTATGCTTACTCATGGTATTCCGGTTTCCTCCCACAGTCCAAAAATATGTATGTTAGGTTGATAAGTGATTCTAAATTGCTCATAGCAGTGAGTGTGGGTGTGAGTGTGTGTGGCCCTGTGATGGAGTGGCAACCTGTTTAGGGTGCACCCCTACTGCTTTTCACCTTTCAGTGTGGTGGGATAGACTCCAGCAGGTCCATGACCTGAATTTGGTAATAAGGTGTAGATTAATGAATAACTGAATGAATAAATGAATGAATTATCCTTTTTTCCAGAATGTGCCCAAATATCTTCCAGCTAGAAAACATCTGACGATCAACATGCTGGAATCAGCACCAGTAGATGATCAGATTGAGATGGCATGTGAGTTTCAAAATCTAGTCACATAAATACATAAATGATCATTACTAGTTCTAAATCTAAAAATCTCCAGGATTAATACTTTTATTTCGCATTATGATTTGGTGTCCATTTTAGTGTGTTGAAAAAAACTCCTATTTGCAGATAATTATATGTTACCGCTTGTCGAGAAAATCAACCAAACACAGGTGAAGAAGATTACCTGGATGCTTTTAGAGGGCAAGAACAACTACAACATCATGAACATGATCAGAGATCCTGAACTTCTTCGTGCCAGAGTGAGAAAAAAGAACACTTATTACATCTTTTTACACACATTCAAAATAGCTTGTCACTGTAACATATCACTTTAATTTATGTGTATGATATATATTGCAGGTGGATAAAATAGAAAGGCTACTGAAGTTGAAAGAAGCAGGTCATAAGTTGGTGAGAATCATTACTAAAAACAATGTACTTCTAACCCGAAACTAGATATGCAGTATTACTGTGGTCATAATAATAAATTTAGATTTAAATTTGTCATTACAAGGCAAGTCATCTTTATTTATATATACCATTGTGTTTGCTTCAAAGCAGCTTTATAGAATCATATCATAAAGAACAATAATAAATGTTTGTAAATTATAAATTGGCAAGAAACCAAAACTATTGGTGATGGAATGGAGAAAAAAAACTTGAGAGAAAAGTAGGTTCAAGGGGGTCAGTTCTCCTGAACTGTAGGTTACCATGCTGCAGGAAACAAAAACCCACGTGTTCTTGTCTGTTATAGCCAACTTTTAGCCTTATAGCCTCCAAATTCTGATACACCAACTAGTTATGCATAGAAAACAGACGTGTGCGTGTAGATGCCATTTGACTTATTATATATAAATATATTGTGTGTTATTAGTGGTCTTTCCTAGTTCTGGTTAAAGAGATGAATCCTGAATCTAGTTTTAAACGAACAGTGTGTCTGCCTTGCGAACAGTGTTGGATGAATTATATAGAGGCGCTAGATAATAAAATGATCTACTGCCTGTAGTTGATTTTCTTATCGAGTATTTCTTATTTTCTTATCTTGTTGTAGCTGTGCACAAAATATACATGCTGTGTATTTTATATATACTCTTAAACATGTTTCTTTTTTAGGAAACACTGAGGATGTTCTTCAACGACAGCAACAAAAATAATAAGATCAAGAAAACACTGTACAGATCTATATAAAGTGCTGTGATTCCTTGTATTGTCAGTTTAATTAAAGAATTGAACAAAAAAGTGAATTTATCAGTTAACTCTCTAACATTTTGACAGTGGTTACCATCATCGCCTCGCAGCAAGAAGGTCTCAGGTTTGATTTTGCAGTGTGGTGTTTGCATGTTCTCCCAGCGCATGCATAGGTTTCCTCCTAGTAGGAGCTGTCCAGGGTGTACCACTGTTCTAAGTGTGTTCTGATTACTTAATTAATTTATTTATTTATACAGTTTGTTATTGTTAAGCTGGGTAAAGCTTTTGTTTCTTATCCTGGGACATCCAAATCTTGTTGAACAGATGTGTGAGGTTTCCTTGTGAGACACACGTTGAAATATCACTTGAGGGTGTGAGCAGATTGGCACTGTGAAATCTGAAGTACGGGTTCTTTTTCACTTGAAATGCTAATAATTACAGACTAAAAAATAGGTATAGCTAGAAATACAAGCAGATAAATCGTAAAAATTCCTCTTACCTTTACAAATGGCTTTGGATTGGCAAGAGGCCAAAAGGCACACCTTGGACAGGTCATCAATCCATGACAGGGCCACACGCACAATTTAGAATCACCAATCAACCTGACTTGCATGTTTTTGGACAGTGAGAGGAAACTAGAGTACCCAGAGTAAACCCATGCAAGCACTGGGAGAACATGCAATTTCTACACAGAAAGACCCCTGCTTGTAAATCGAATGTGGGACCTTCTTGTTGTGAGGAAACATTTCTACTACAGTATTAGGATTATGGTTATTTAAAGATTTTAAACATTGTGCTAAAGATTACATAAAGTATCAGCAGCAGTAATGGTTATGATGAGTGGGAAGGGGTAGCCTAGTGGTTAAGGTGTTGGAGTAATGCCGGAAAGACCGGTGTTCGATTCCCATCTCCACCACTACTGTGGGCTCTTGAGCAAGGCCCTTAACCCACAATTGCTCATTTGTAAAAATAAATAAATAAAACAAATTTAAGTCACAATTTGCCAAATGTAAGTATTGGTTAGAATGGTCATCTCACACCAATAAGGTCCCAGGTTCGGGATGGATGTGCCAAAATTGGTTAAACAACAAAGTAAAATGAGATCTTTTTTAAATTAATCAATTAGCTACAACCAAATGTGCTATACAACCAAATGTGTCATCTGAATGATGAAATAGAATAGGGTTATAACAGAATATTATAGAAGAATTAGGTAGGGTATACTTGGCTAATCAGTTATCTATGCATTATTGAAAATCAATTCAATGCCAGAAAAATAAGTTGAGAAAAATCTTTTTTAGACCATTACATTCCAGATCAGTGGGTGGCGATAATGCAACCAAAAGCATTTTTTTTTTTTACAGCCAGGAACTACTCGTGAGCTCTTCGCGTTTCCAAGGGAGCTCTTTGCGTGTGGGACCCATTTCCGTTCATCCACCAATAAAGAAAGGACTCAGCAGCGCCATTGTTTTGGCTTCGCGGGTCAATTTTTTTTGAAAGTTGTGTGGCAGAATCCGATTTAAATCGGGGCCATCGCAACAGCAAACATGGTAAGATACAGCCAACCCGATTATTTCTCTTATTTGTTAATGTCGTTTTTCTATATTTTGTGTAATAACGCGAAATACTTTGTAATAACGTATTCCCTTGATAAACGTTTGTCTTACGTTTAAAGCTTCTAAACTGACCGCTTCTGCTGAAGTGAAAAGTATTAAAAGCAAATTATTGGGTTTTTTTTTTTAATGCAAGTCTTCTTTATTATTCATAAATTCGCTTTCGCGTTTAAAATACGAGTATAACACTGCTACGCTGAACGAACAGCTAGCTAACTTGCTAGCTATAGCGCTGACATTTTTCTATGTAACCTGTTAACTTGGAAGGCTCTTTCAACGTTTACTTTATATAAACGTTCCTCTTAATGGCGTTTTAAAACCTCATACAACCTCGCAGTAACTGTTTTATCAGCCATCGACACGATGTAGCTGTTTTGCAAAGGTGCTAAAAGCAAAGCCAATTTCGGCTTGAACTACTCTACTGTTTATAGGCGTTAATAAATGTTTCAAATCAAATCACCGAGCCAATAACTTGGCTTAATTTAAAGTGTAGTATTGTTATATACGTAATACTGCAAGTGCTTGTATGTGTTTCATGGTTTCCAGACGGTCGGAAAAAGCAGTAAGATGCTTCAGCACATCGACTACCGGATGCGCTGCATATTACAAGACGGACGGATTTTCATCGGGACGTTTAAAGCATTCGACAAACATATGAACCTCATCCTGTGTGACTGTGACGAGTTCCGGAAGATCAAGTATGTCGCGTTGAGTTTATTAATTAGTGCCCTAATTTTTAATGAAGTTTAATCCGTAGCATGAATAGTTCATCTGGAAAATTACTGATCAGCCTTGCGATTAAAACTTAAACTACAGTCACTCTTAATATAACGTAGAATGACGTTCGATGTTCCGTTCATGAACTTTTACCACCTGTTACAGATGAATCACATCCGGGTTATACATTTATTTGCCCTTATCGTATTTTAATATCAAGTTGTCACAAATTGGAATGGTTACAGTGCAGGCCTGCTTGTACAAGAAACCTAAATGATGTAAAGGTTTGTTGTAGGTTTGCCTAAACCCTCATTTAATAAAATGAAGACTGTCAAATGTACTGAATTGGTTTACTAGACATAGGCATGTATTTGAAGTGTGTACTGCGGACTCCCCAGTGCGCCTGTGCTCTGAACAAACTCTAGAAGTGCAGGGGTTTAACCTGTGTACAGATTGAATGCAGACAATTGCCATGTCTAAAGTTACATTAGCAGTGACCCCACACGTGTATGCTGGATAGTGTGCTTATTTAAACGAAAGTTGACCCAAATATCAATTAATGTGGGTTGTTTTCTCCAAAGGCCCAAAAATACCAAGCAGCCAGAGAGGGAAGAAAAGCGAGTGTTGGGATTGGTGTTGCTTAGAGGAGAGAATCTGGTTTCAATGACTGTTGAAGGACCACCTCCCAAAGATGTACGTTTGGACAGCTTTCTTGCAATGCTTTGTTTTGGCATAGTCTGTCTTTACATTTTCAAGTTTTAATCACTCTCCTCTTGTAGACTGGCATTGCCAGAGTGCCGCTGGCTGGAGTGGCAGGAGGCCCAGGTGTGGGAAGAGCAGCAGGCAGAGGTGTACCAGCTGGTGCGCCTATGGCTCAGGCTCCTGCTGGCCTTGCTGGACCTGTAAGAGGTGTTGGCGGCCCATCACAGCAGGTGAGCTACTTTTTCCCATGTTTAAAATGTAGAAGCATAGTTTAAAAAATGTTCTAGACAGTTCTGCCAGGCATTGTCTGGTATTTGGTTGCCATTTAGCCAAAGTTCGCCAATAGCTGTTTGCTTGCATCTCTTTCAAGGTAATGACCCCTCAGGGCAGAGGCACTGTGGCTGCAGCAGCTGCTGGTGCGAGCATCGCCGGTGCACCAACACAGTACCCACCAGGCCGTGGTGGACCTCCACCTATGGGCAGAGGCGCACCACCTCCAGGTAAGTCTCACTGTTTAATTTTTAAAACTGGTCAGTTTATAGGGGAACATTCTTGGATAGCAACACCCCTGTCAGTTTGCGGAGTAGAGTGGCAGTGATTCTGTAGCCATGATGAACACTCAGCAAACTGAGGCTGATGAGGAATTTCTGTTGCAGGATTACTCTGAGCTCAGAATCACACTAATGTGGTGTTGGTTTGTGGGCTTCAAGAACATTGTTAATGCTGATTGAATGTTGAACTAACTCTTTTGTCAGGCATGATGGGTCCTCCCCCAGGCATGAGGCCACCCATGGGCCCCCCAATGGGCATGCCACCAGGCCGTGGTGCCCCTATGGGAATGCCTCCTCCAGGAATGAGACCACCACCCCCACCACCACCTGGAATGAGAGGTGAGGGTGCTTTTTTTTTTTTTTTTTTTTTTTAAATGTGGGGGGGTCAAGTTAATTAGTGGTTAAATTAGTTGTCTACAGCCTATTTTATTGACTTTTAAGCCACCTGAAGGGTTAAACGGTACAGGTTTGTAGAATGATTGAGGGGTTCTTGGATAATACAAGTATGCAAATTTAAGACTGCTAAATTTGGGACTTTTCTGCAGTACTTTAAAGACTAAATAATGCAGAATAACAGTCCCCAATTATATGACAGACCTCCATCATAGATTTTAGAGATGGAGATGACATGCTTGCATTACATGATCTTTAGGAAACTTAAATCACAAGAAAAATTAAAGCTTTTTTGAGCTTGAATGAGTATGGTTAAATAATTGTGGCCTTGTTTAAGCAACTTTTGTGCTGGTGTGTGCTTTTCTTAATGTTGGCCTTTGTTCTTATTCTGTTCGTCATTAACAGGACCTCCTCCACCAGGCATGCGTCCCCCAAGACCTTGATTTCCACACTGGGCATCAGAGCATGTTATGAATCTTGTGTGCTCTGGACTGTTGTATAGTTACATGACTGTTTTTGATTTTGTTTTTTTAATAAAGTTGGCTTGACATCTTACCAAAAAAAATCTGAATTTTCATTTTGGTTTTGCTTGACTTTTTAAAATGCTTTGCAAGATATATTAACATTTATTTCTGTGGGAAATTATATTTTTCTGTGGGATATGGTACTAGAAAGACCAGGCGCTGCCATCTTTTATACAACTGAAATGCTCAGTTGTATAGAAGATGACTGCATCAGTGTATAAGAAGTATTAGGTGAGGTTTTGTGTACGTTGTAAGCATATGGCACGTGTTTGTCAAAACTTTGTTTCCTAAATGAACAGTTAAGTTGCTAGGATCTTACGTTTGGCCTTTGAGTCAAATATTGTATCACCTGAACTGCAGCACGGGAAATTGAATCACATGTTCAAGAAGCTTTTTAATCTAGAAGCTAAAGTTCTATATATAGAATCTGTAAAATTGTGTACATGCGTTTAGAAACGTTTTGAAGTAAATTCTCTTGATTCTTTGTCAAAGTGCAGTGTGTTGATTTTTAATATTGACCATGGTGGAAAAAAGAACTAAATAGTCTCAGTTTGGCTGCTCCAGTTAGGGGTTGCCATGGTGGTTTACTCTTCTCCACCCTACCCTGTCCTCTACATCTGGTTCTTTCACTTCTTTCTTACCCCATCCATAAACCTTCTCCTTGGTCTTCCTCTATTCCTCCTGCTCGGCCCCTCCATCCTCAGCATTCTTCTACATGTCTACATACTGCATGTCCAAACCATTTTAACCTGGCCTTCCTCACCTTGTCTCCAAAACATAGTACATGTGCTGTCCCTCTAATAAACTCATTTCTAAACCTGTCCATCGTCACTCCCAATGAAAATCTCAAGTTTCCTTTTTGACAAAGACACTGTCTCTAAACCATACAACATTGCTGGTCTCACTTCAGTCCTATAAACTTTCCCTCACAAATCACTCCTGCCAGGCTTCTCCACCCTGCCTGAACTCTTCACTTCTCTAATGCCCTCCATTACTTTGCACTGTTGACTCCAGGTACTTAAACTCTTCCACCTTCACTACAATTTCTCTCTGCAACCTCACCACTCAATTGCATTCCCTCTCATTCACACACATGTACTCAGTCTTACTTCTGCTGACTTTCATTCCCCTTCTCTCCAGCGCATACCTCC
>JAOTRA010000012.1:3687233-3706281 GCA_026260255.1 Pseudolaguvia tuberculata | reverse complement strand
AACAATTTAGTCAGAAACTCCACTGCCATCTCTCCTAAACATCTACACGCTTCTACTGGAATGTCATCTGGTCCAACAACCTTTTTCTTCTTGCCCGCTTATTATCTAATCCGTTGTCACAGGGGTCTGCTGCGCCTATACCAGCACTCATTGGGCGAGATGCGGGGGTACACCCTGGACTGGTCGCCAGTACAACGCAGGGAAACATAGACAAACAAACACTTACACACACATTCACTCCTAGGGACAATTTAGAAACACCAATCCACCTAATCTGCATGTTTTTGGACTGTGGGAGGAAACCAGAGTAGCCGGGGAGAACATGCAAACGCCACACAAAGATCCCCGAACCGGGATTCGAACCCGTTGTCTTCTTGTTATGGGGCGACCGATCTCTCTCATTTTCTTATTTTCTTAATTCGTCAGCTGCTCAAAATACTCTCTCCACCTTCTCAACACACTGTCCTAACTAGCTAACACATTTCCATCTGTATCCTAAAGAAAAAAACGTAGTAAATTACAATATTTACAATAACCTGCAGATTAAATATACCATGCGAGGTTGCTGAAGCGAATAAAAAAAGATGTTCATGTAATAGAATTTGTATTTTATATCATTTTTATATTTTGGTTTCTTGTTTTGTGAAAATTTTCATCTGGCCACTAGGTGTCAGTAACCTTTAAAAAAAAATCATGGCTGATGTAGTAGAGGAAGTGACGTACAGCTTTAGGCTCACAACACGTGGAGTTTCATAGGCGCTTTTTAGTGCGTTCTTAACCAGCGTTACGCGAATGTTTTAAATTAATCTGTTTTTAAAAACATTCAGCAATAAATGCGACCACCTTCTGCGTAGTGTGTTGAGTTGTGGTTAGTTAACGTGCTTAAGTAAAACCACGTGAGCAGTGAGATCTCTAGTGTTGAACAGAACCATGTCGTCTGGTTTTGATCTGATCAGAACCATTGAAGACGATGCAGATATACCAGAGGAGGAGGAATCGGGCTCTGATGATGAGGTGGGGAAAAGGCACACTGGGTTAGATTTTTGTTTAGCACATGTTGTGGTTACCAGCAATAATCACGATCACGCGTATTAGATACGTGTAATTTTTGCGTTACTGTAACACACACAGTAGCCTAGCGTATCTTCAGACAAGGTAGAAGGTGGACAGAACCTAAAAAGGCATCCTAAAACAAAACTAGCTTTCTTAAAAGTTTCATACGACATGCTGTGGTATGACGTCACATTCCCGCGACACACTTGCTGTTAATCAGACGATCACAAATACATATTAGAGAACATGCTTTATAATGTTAAGAAAAAAATTACTCATTATTGATAAATGAAACCTCGGGTTGAGAATAGATTTCTTGTGTCAAAACATAGCCACCAGGTTTATCCATATTCTGTTCTGGAGCCTCTGTGTCCTGCAGAGTTTAGCTTCAATCCTAATCAAACACACTTGGACCAAATAATCAAGATCTTGAGGTATACTTGAAAGTTAAAGGTAGGTGTTAAGTCAAGTAGGAGCTAAACTCTGCTAGACACCGGCCCACCAGGACAAGAGTTTGGTTTGGACACCCTGGTACCCAACTGCTTGTTTGACCTCAATTGATATAGTGCAGAAGCTGGAGGGGAAACTGAAGGACATTCTGTATATATTTACAGAGTAAAGCAATAAATAGGTGCTGGGATATCACGACAGATTCATTCTGCCTATAAACTCCTGTTTTTCTAAACTTTCTGTATTTTTAAGAAGGTCTGTATCTTAAAGCTTGATGAGAGGACTGTAAAATCATGTCTGTTTAAATGATAACCTTGTCACCCCTATGAGTAGTGTTGTAATACATGAAACATATGAATTTAGAAGTTAAGTAATTCAATCTTGGACTAAATGTAACAATTATTCTACATTACATTAACAGGAACAGCCCATAGTATTGAGTAAAGACAAAAGGGCGCTGAAAGGACGAGGCAATAGTGACTTCAATGCAAACTTTGAGTTTGGAGAGAGAGACGGGCTGTACAGCGAGGACTGGGCCATGGCAGATGTTATGAGCCAGTTAAAAAAGCGAGTAAGGGCACCTTTTTATCTTCCTTTGTTTTGTAGTACTCGACTCATGTTATGTGTGCTCAACTTGTTCTCTGTTATCTAGAAAGCACCCACTACACTTGATGAGAAAATAGAGAAAGTTAGAAAGAAGCGCAAAATGGAGGTAAGCCTTTGACACTGGGTGCTGTTATGTGTTTCGATAAGACCATGGCTGAATTTCTGTGCTGTTGGTGTTTAGGAGAAAGCTCAGAACAAAAATGGTGTTGCAGGCACAGAGGAGGAAGAGGAAGATGAAAATGGTGCTGAGACAGAGGATGATGGGAATAATGACAATGGAAGTGAAGATGGTGAAAATCAGACTGCTGAAGTTGATAATGACGATGTGGATGAGTTTAATTCAGACGATGAAAAAGTTCTTAAAAAAGCAGGTCAGTGTTTATGCCCGGCAGCATTAATAAAGGTCTACCATTTTCCAGTATTTTTTAAAGCCTACATTTTCTATTTATATTTTTTTATGTCGTAAAACATCAAAAGTTAATCAAATGTAAAATTTTTTTATGGTTAAATTTCCCATCTCCTATATCTGACCAAACAGGAATGCTGAAAATTGAATTGAATTGAATGTGTTTAAGTTAATCATTACTTTCACTGTTGCTTGCAAAGGCTCCACTATTGGTACTCTATCATATTTTAACCCCATTGTAATAGGTAAAATATAGTTACAGATTTTTATTGTTATTAAATTGGATTTAAAGCCCTTTGTCTTTATCCATGCAAATTGGCTAATTAAAGTAAGAAAAAAAATGTGTATTATTTATTCATTCATCATCTTGCATGCTTATTCCCTAATACACGGTCACTGGGGTCTGCTAGGGCATCAAACATGGGGCCAAAGACGGAGGTACACCCTCGACTTTTTGCCAGTCCATCTCAGAGCCCCACACACACACACACACACACACACACCTATGATAAATTGAGAGTCAGCAATCAATCTAATGTACTAATGTTTTTGGACTGTGGGAGGAAAGCAGAGTACTCGGTGAAAACCCATGCAAGCATGGGGAAAAAATGCAAAAAACAAACCCGGGACAATAATTTCGTTTAATTTCTGTATTGAAGTAGATTTTGAATTATAAACAGTAATTTTTAAAGCAGTGTCATTGTATTTTGATTATTATTATTGGGTATAGTGTAGGATTGCCAGTTTTAAGCAAGTAAAATTTTACTATTTGTACATTGTTTAAAGATTTTTTTACTGTGTAAAAAATATTCCACAGCATTTCAGATGCAAGAAACAAAAAAAAGTGATTTAAATGAATTTTTTATTATAGATTATTTGGTTTCTATATCTGCGTTCAGATAAAAATAAGCTATGATTATTCATAAATGTAAACATTTATAGCCACACATTACTCTATAAACAAGTTATTAAACAAATATACATGTTTATACATACTTGATGTGAAAATTGTTGAATAAATTGTAGTAAAGAAGTAATATGTTTCAACATGGTTCTCTTGTGTAATGATCTTAAATATCTGAAACCCAACTGTACAAACGAAATAAACGTTAGTCAGTCTGATTAAAGGAATTTGCCAGATGTTTTCAAAATTCTTAGCATTTTAAAGTTGCACATGCAAATGATTCCTTCCTATTACAGATACACTAAGGGAAAAGGGCAAGAAAGGAAAAAGAAAAACGGCAGAAGAGGTATTTACATGACTTGTACAGTGAACAGGTTTAATTATGAAAAAAAGTATTTTCTGCGTCTAATATTGCTTTTATGTAGCCTGAAGCCTTTTTTGAAGATGCCTCACAGTACGATGAAAACTTAAATTTCCAGGACATGAATCTTTCAAGGCCTCTGCTAAAGGTCAGGCGTTATCACTCCCTTCTAAATGAATTCCTACTGTTTCAACATTATTATTAATCAAACTAACTATTCATAATACATTTTTATCTAAATGAGCACGTCTTGCTTTTTCGACAGGCCATTACCACCATGGGCTTCAAACAGCCCACACCTATACAGAAGGCGTGTGTTCCAGTGGGTTTACTGGGAAAGGATATCTGTGCTTGTGCTGCTACTGGAACTGGTATTTTCTTAATTCATTTTTGGTATCTTAAACTGGTAGCTTAAGGTCTTGACAAACAATGACAATAAATTAATGAATGCCTTCAACTAAACTTTTATAAAACTTTTATAGTTGATCAAACCTATGTTATAATCCAAACAGCATATGTAATAAGTAGACAAATAAATACATACACTTTAAATGTATAGTGGAGAAGCAAGCTTTTATTTGAGCATACAGATGAGACGCAATATAGAGCCTAAGCGACTTGCGGGGTCTTGTGCCAAGATGCACTGAAGCTGTTCTGGTCTCTTGTAAAACACAACACTTATTTTATGATCATGACAACTATGGCTTGATTCCTAATATTTAATTTAACCAATCGCTCTCTCACTCACTCTCTTTCTCTCTCGTAGGTAAGACTGCCGCATTCATGTTGCCTGTATTGGAGCGACTGCTTTATAAGCCGAGAGTAACGCAGGTAACGCGAGTGCTCGTGCTTGTTCCCACCAGAGAACTGGGCATCCAAGTGCACTCTGTAGCGCGCCAGCTGGGCCAGTTTACCAACATCACTACCTGCCTGGCCGTGGGTATGTTCCCTGCGCTCTTGTTGAAATATTAGCCCTGTTAACTGACACTGCTAAAAGGCTCTCTGATTTTCCTATTCGTACTAAAGCTGCAAGTGTATCCCACATTTAGTGAGGACATTTGCTGACTCACACCCAACATAAATCAATATTCACAGCAGAGACAGGAGAATACATTATGTTTAGCACAGACACTTTAAATGCTGTTTGCACAATTAATCTGGCTGCTTACTGGCACATCCATTTATCTATATGTTCCACCCTTTTATATTGTGTTTGGTGTTTAATTACTTATACAGTGTGCTTTGCCTTGTATTGTCTGTTCTTGCACTGTCTAGATGTCTAGATTAATGTCTATTGTCTGCTTGTAAATTAACTGTGTATTGCTTGTTATATATGGTTGAAATGACCATGACTCCTCCTAAAGTTGAACTCAAACTGAAATGTTTTATTAATGTTAATTTAAACTTGTTAAAATTGTTAATATTTAATGACAAGGATTGTGTTTAGGACTAGGAAATGTGTACGGTTTTAAAAATGACATTTTATTCATTCATCTTTAAGATTTCTAAGCCTAATATTGTATGAAGGGTATAATACCTACTGTTTTTAATGTATTTTAGTATTTTTTTAAAAATGCATTGATTGTTGTGTAACCATATTCCGATTAAGGCAGACACTTATTAATCAAATGATCTCATTTATTTAACATGGTTGAATTTAACTCCAAATATTGCACACTTTTTATTAGCCACAAGGGGGCGCTGTAGTACTAGGAACAGCCTACTTTGCGTGAGTGGCTGGCCATGATTTCAAAATTGAAGCGGTTGGGGCTTCTGTTATCACCAGCTCAACTCATGTTCATTCATTCATCTTACTTGTTTATTCCCTGTTTTAGGGTGACTGGGGTCTGCTGGAGCCTATCCCAGTGCACATAGGGTGAGAGGCAGGGGTATACACTGGACAGGCCAACAGTCCATCGCAGGGCCACACATAGATGAACAACCACTCACACACACACACACACTCACTTCTATGGGCAATTTAGAATCACCAATCAACCTAATGTACGTGTTTTTTGGACAATGGGAGGAACCCAGTTAAAAAACTTTGCACAGAAAGTTCCCTGATCCGGGAAAAACTCAGGGCCTTCTCGATGTGAGGCAACCGTGTTAACCACTACACAGCCGCCCCTCAACTCATGTTAACGACCCAAAATGTAACTGTGTAGAAAAGAGATTCATTTATATGTTGCTAAATACTATTAGTTATACAGGTAAAACTACAAGTTTTTGTAAATTTATTGTTACTGTTCAAAGTAACAGTGTATCCCGAGTATATGTTGGTCCTGTTTTTTTATTCTTGATGATCCAGATGTGTGTTTGATGATGGGAAGAGGCAAAATGGTTGTCAGTTAAAATCTAAAGCTCTGTTCGTATCTGAATTGATCTTTTGTTTGTGTTTGCTCAGGCGGCTTGGACCTGAAGTCTCAGGAGGCGGCGCTGAGACTGGGGCCTGATGTACTGATTGCCACACCTGGTCGCTTGATCGATCATTTACACAACACTCCTTCGTTTGAGCTTAGTCAAATTGAGGTGCTTATTTTGGACGAGGCTGACAGGTCAGAACAGGTTTTTCAATTATTATTGAAAGGAACACATTTCTTCTGTTAATCACATAATACTTTCTGCTCTTCAGTTACAGAGGTTTTGTCACGCCATGTTAGCCTTGCGTATCATTTCTGATTTTGTCCTGGTTTTAAAGAATAGATTGCACAGTACTTATACCTAACCATGACATTTTGTTAATAACTGGACATGCACACAAAACAAGTTTGCACACTGGTTTGTTTTTGTTTTAGTGGTTTATCTTTTCTTATACAGGATGTTGGATGAATATTTTGAAGAACAGATGAAGGAGATAATTCGGATGTGCTCCTATCAGAGACAAACCATGTTGTTCTCTGCCACCATGAGTGAAGAGGTAGCCTTCCTTTTAATGTCTCTTTACTGTTGGTTTAGTGGGCGGTAATGTAGAAGAGAGTGTACAAAACATCTATCTGCATTTGTTTTCCCATGCATTTATCTAGAAATGTGCATGACTTTGGCTAGCTTATTAGGTTCTGGATTAGGTGTAATAGAACAAACATTGTCAAAGCAACATGCATATACTCATTGTAAAAGAAGAAATAGCAGTCTTGACTCAACCTGTATTCACACCCCACTCACATGATCAGATGATCTACATTTACATTATATTTATAGTATTTGGCAGATACCCTTATCCAGAATGACTTACATTTATTTCATTTATACAACCGAGAAATTGAGGGTTAAGAGCCGTACTTAGTTGGGAAGTACCTGTTATTTAAAATTGTATTTTTTGACCTTGACTGGTGTGTAGTAACTTGCAATAGGTTTAAGCAAGCTTACCAAATGAATGCGTTTAATTTGTGAAAGTCAACAGAAATTTGTTGACTCCTATCTGTAGCTGGTCAAAATCCATTGCCAAATAATGGTATTCATTGTTTGTGATGCAGTGAACCAGTACTGATGTATTCATTGAAAGTGCCTTGAGAAAACCTGAGATAAGTGCCTGCCAAACGCTGTGGGCAAATGTAAATGAATTGTAGAAAACGAGTGAAATATAAATCTTGAAATAAGTTAAATCAACTCGTTTCCTGTTTAATTAATAAATATCAAGCCTTTTTTTGTTGTTGCTTAGTGTTACTGACAGCTTCACCTACCTATTATATATTACCTGGTCTCACGTAAAGTTGCTTTAAAAGAAGCCAAATGAGCAAATATTTATTTGCATACATATGTAAATGATTTAACAGAGAGCGTGACAGCATATAATCTGTTCTAGACACAGTATGTGCAAAGCTAGATCAGCAGGCTTCTTCCCCTGGCTGATACTGTGTGATGAAAATCTTATAACAAAGTTTACGTAACGCAGGTCAAGGATTTGGCTTCAGTGTCGCTGAAGCAGCCTGTGAGAATCTTTGTAAACAGTAACACAGATGTAGCTCCATTCCTCAGACAAGAATTTGTAAGGATTCGACCTGCCAAAGAAGGAGACCGAGAGGCTATAGTTGCCGGTAAAGGAAGTATTTTCTTTATAGCTCTATCAACAAAAAAATAAATAAATAAATAAAATAAATAAATAAATATATAAATTATATATATATATTTTTATTCTGAACTAATGTTTATCTTTGCTAACCTTTGCACAGCACTCCTTACTCGCACGTTTCAGGATCATGTGATGGTGTTTACCCAGACTAAGAAACAGGCACACCGCATGCACATCCTCCTTGGTCTCATGGGGTTAAAAGTGGGAGAGCTCCATGGCAACCTATCTCAGACACAGAGATTAGAAAGTCTTAGGTATGCATATATCAGTAAACAGACACCAAAAATCATATGAATTTTTACAATATACTCTTTTAAAAGATTGCTTTTCTGTTTTTTTATTAGACGATTTAAAGATGAGCAGATTGACATCCTGGTGGCTACAGATGTAGCAGCCAGAGGTCTAGATATTGAGGGAGTCAAAACAGTAGGTGCCATATCTTTCTACTATATCTACTTATCTACTATACATATATCTCATCTCTTGGTCTGTCTATCTATGTCAACTTTTTTCGGCGTAGTGGTTACCACGGTCACCTCGCAACTAGAAGGTCCCTGGTTCCATTCCTGGGCCGGGGATCTTTCTGTGCGGAGCTTGCATGTTCTCTCTACTCCAGTTTCTTCTAACAATAGATTAGGTTGATTGGTGATAATAAAATTGTCCATAGTGTTTGTGATTGTTGTTTGTGTGACCTGCGATGGACTGGCGACTTGTCCAGGGTGTACCTCTGTCTTTTGCCCTCTGTGCGCTGGGTTAGGCACCAGCAGACCCTCGTGACCCAGAATTGGGGAATAAGCGGGTAAGATGATGCACTTAAACTTGCAGAGGAAATTCATGTTACATGTCGGTCACAGTTGTTTCCCCTGGTACAATCCTTCATATTACCTATTTTATTATCTCTTTAATAAAGTATCTCCATGTGGCTTAATATCCTTTGTGCCTGCTTTGCTGATAAAGTTAAAGTGGTAATGGGGTATAAAGCATTTATTAATTTTTCTGTTGGAAAAATAAAACGTAAAATCTTTGTATAAAATTAAATGCCCTTTTTTGTTACTGGAGGAAATGCCAAATAAAGTTTTGTTTGTCTGTTGTAATAATTTGGCAATGGTTTGTTTTATAATATTTTGTTTTTGTAATATTTTATTTCTTAAGTTTGTTTAATTTGCTTAAACATACTATTTTCCATTTACAGCATTTATTATATGCCATTATTATAATGTTTTAGATGCATTATGAATAGTCTCATGATGTAATGTATGTCAACCCCATTATAACTAAGACATTTTAGATGTCCCATCTAACATCACAAAAATCAAGTAAAAATTTATTTCAGACATACAGTATATATCAGATGTAGTACACATTGAAATGCAACACTGCTGATTTGCAGCTGCACAATACTGGAGAAACACAGAGCTAAGGACTAGAGAATAAATTGGTTTGGCCACATACAATGCAAGCTAGTGCAAATAGTGTGACACACAGTGCAAGATAATATAAACACTATAGATTCATTTAAAAGTGCAGACCAGAGTACAAACTATATCGTGCACATGAGAAATTGTAAATATAGTATAGTAAAAAAATAATTGGTATATAGTACCTTGGTATATACTAAATCTTTTGGTATATAATATATAGTAAAAATGACTAGGGGGAAACTGGAGAATCCGGAGTAAACCAATATAATCACAGGGAGAACAGAGAGGCTTTGCCCAGGAATCGAATCTATGCCTTCCTGCTGTGAGGCAACTGTGCTAACCACTAAGCCATTAATTAATATGGTATAATAGATCATTTATAATATTTTACAAATATTCGGTACCCATACTTGTGTTCCGTAGGTGAGGTTCTCTTTCTGGTAAATGAAGTTTGGTAAATCTTTTTGATGCCTTGATTGTGTGGTCTGGTGGCTTGTAGAGTTTTCAAGATGTGCTGAAGAAAAGCTTGCCTGGAGGACAAATTTAAGCTTTGAGACTGCTAGCCCTAAGGTTTAATAGAAGTACAAGCTGCCTTGAATAAATCTTTGAATTGGCACTTAAACGTTTTATGTAGCCTCAGGTGGCTTTTAGAGCCTTAATACTGCTTGTCTGCGTCAACCTTGTCAAGTAGTTTGAGTTAGTGTTATCTCAAGGATGGGAAAGGTACAACTTTGCAGCATGAACATTTGATTTATCTCTTTTGTTACTCAAATTTGTGAAAAAGTGGGTGAGATTTTTGATGCCCGGCAACTCCCAGATTTCAGTGGGCAATTGTTTTAAAGCTTGAAGGCAAATAACATGCATATTTTAAAAAAATGAACAAAAATTGAACCATACTTTTAAAACAAGGTGGATTTAAGAAGGCTTTATTTACTTTTTATTTTTATACAAATGCACAGTTAAAGCTTAAAATCTTTGCTTAAGCCTTTTTGCCAATAACTTGTTCAATTACACGTACAGAAATCAGTTTAAACATTTTCATTTTTTTGATCAGAGAGAAAGTTGCGAAGCGGTAGCTTGGTGCTTAAGGTGTTGGAAATGCTGGTCATAAGTTCTTTGCATTATCAGGCTTCTACTGATTGGCTATGAGCAAGACCTCAATAAGTTTATTTAAAAAAAAAAAGTCTGAAACTACCAAATGATGTAAATGTAAAATTATCAGGACACCGGGCTTTCAGTTTACTTGCATTCGTATAGCTTTCCAAAAAAATACAACAGTGGAAAAATTGTAGTTTGTACATTATGAATAGTTATCACTAATCATTACAAATCAAACAGTAACTTGGATCATTGTGTAGTGGACAGTGCAGATTTCTGCAATAATTCAAAATGTTTTATACTTGTATTAAAGAGGGAGATGGCGTTATCAATTGATATCAAGAAATTAATGTCATTTTTTTTAGTAGCTGTAGGTTGTAGTTTATTTCCCCACATTTTAAATGGGAATTTTAATGACTAACGTGTAAAAGGTTTTTTTGAATTTCTCTTTTTTTTTGTCTTTTTAGGTCTTTTGGTGTTTCTTTAACATTTAAAATTATATTTTCCCTCACAATTTTTAAGGTTATAAACTTCACCATGCCAAACACATTGAAGCATTATGTACACAGAGTAGGTCGCACAGCGCGAGCAGGCAAAGTGGGCCGCTCTGTGTCACTGGTGGGAGAAAGTGAAAGGAAGATGCTGAAAGAGATTGTAAAAACAGCTCAAACTGCTGTTAAAGCTCGCGTTATTCCTCAAGGTAAAAGTTATATAAGCATGCTGTGTTTATGGAAACTTTTGGTCTGCAAATTACAAATGCTATTCAGTATTAACATTTGTCACTAGCTGCAGTTAAAGACGCATCCTCAATTGGCTTATGTATATTCATTTGTCAGAGGTGATTCTGAAGTTCAGAGATCTTATTGAGAAGTTGGAAAAGGATGTCTATGCTGTCTTGCGTTTGGAGAAAGAAGAGAAAGAGATGGTGCAATCAGAAGCACAGGTAATGTAACTGAAAATTTTCTCCAACTCTTTTTGTTCTTTGACTTCAAGTTGCCTTTATTATTAATTATTATTATTTTTTTTTAGATTAATGCAGCTCAAAAAAGGCTAACCCAAAAATCTGAAGAAAAACAACCAGCAAGGTCATGGTTCCAAACCCATGAGGAGAGGAAGAAAGAGCGAAGTGAGTGTGTTCTTTCTGTCAATATGATGTCCATCTACTGCACCATACGTTTAAACATTAATTACATACTAACTACTAGAGTGTTTTCTTTTCCAGTGAGCAAAGCACTTCAAGACTTTGACTTGGCTCTAAGGGGAAAGAAAAAGCGGGCTCAATTCTTAAAAGAGGGCAAAAAGAAAGTGCTTTCGGTATTGATCTTTTTTAATGGACTATCCTTTAAACCAGTGGTCCCCAACCTTTTTATCACCATGGCCTGGTCAATGCTTGACAATTTTACCATGGCCTGAGGCGAGTGGGGTTTGTGCATTGTTTATTTTATAAATGTAAACCTACTTTATTAGCAGCTTTCTTGTAACATTGGGCAAACAAATAACATAAGTACATGTTACAAGTATAACAAACATAAATAGTCTCAAGTAACAAGGCTTCAATTGCCTCATTAGAGATCAGATTTGATTTCTTGTACAGTCCGGTACGGGTCCACGGTTTGGGGACCACTGCTTTAAACATCAATGTATTCTTTTTTCTTTTCTTTTTTTTTTTTTTAATAAACACTGTGTAAGTGTATAATATACAGTACACTAGCAGCTCAGGTTAGTTTCACTTTTGTTTCTGCCTGTCAGGCTGAAGAAAGAGCTCAGTTTGAAATGCTGAAGTCTCAGATGTATGCTGAGCGTGCTGCAAAGCGTGAGCGTAAACCTAAGCGAGCCAGAACTGTGCCAGAAGATGAGCCAAAAAGTTAGTGATTTTAAGTGTGTTTCAGTCTAGAATTGTGTAACCTGGAGATTTTGATTTAGCCTGTAATCACGATTTTTCTTTTTTTTCAGCCTCAAAACAAAAAGGTGGAACGCCTACAAAGAAGTCTGTGTTTGACAAAGAGCTCACCAATGTCAGCAAGAAAGTCCTGAAGCAGTACAGATCTGGGTATGTTTTCTGCAGACATTATTGTTTCAGACCAATCAAATGGCATTAGTGTTTGTGTTAAAATGTGTACTACACTTAAGTTAGTACTGCTGGGCCCTGTGAGCAAGGCTCTTTACCCTCAATTGCTTAGTTGTAAAATTTTAACAATTGTAAGTGATAAGGGTGTCACAAATTGACTTAATTGATATACTGTGTGGCAGAAACATTGAGGGCATTTTATTAGCACACCTACAGATGGTTTCCCCAGTGTTGCCCAAAGATGAAATAACACTGATTAATACAATATGCTATAACATTAAAATTCTCCTTCACTAAAGCTAAGAATACAGTGTTTAGCATTCCAGAGCATTTCTCTGTACACAAAGCCCCTGAACTAGAGCCACAATAGTATAGTCTTCATGAACAGTAAAATTCAACTTCTAGTGTAAAACCATTTAGATGTTATAAAAGAGAGAGTAAGACTAAATATGAAACATTTTGATGGTCTGGTCCCATATGCTGTTTATAGATACATTTACATTTGTAATATTTAACTTATGCCTCTCATCCAGAGCAAATTATATTTTCCAATTGTATAAATGTTATCTCCGAGAATAACCCTAAGGTCACTCTTCCTAACAATTTACGGATTAACCAATTTTAGGCTTATGCCTACAGTGGTTTTAAGACGTATTTCATTAGAGACCTGAGTCCTAACACTAATTTTGCCTGAACTATTTTGCATACAAATGCTGCTGCAAAGCAAGCAGCTTTATTTATTACATTCTAATATATTTCTGCAGGCCATCCTTTGAGGACAGAAAGAGATTAGGCCTTGCCAATAAGAAAGGAGGACGATTTAAATCCAAAGCCAAGTATGTACATCATAAGAAATTTGAGTTTGTCTTTCTTTGGACTTAAGGTTAACTTTTTTTTATGGTTCAGATTTAGGAGGAAGTGAAGCGTCATCTGCAGTGGAAAACGTTCTAGTTCTGTCTGGTTTTACTTGGATGCTTTTATACATCTACCAGCACAGCATCAACAGGATAATTGAGTTTTTCTAATGACCGACGTTAAGAGCTGATTTATAAGAGTTATTAACTGATATTGGCGTGATCATTGTTGTTTTTGTTGCCATCTACAAATAAAAAATATTCACTCACACATTCATTGAATTGAATTTTGGTTGTTAGTCATAGCAAGACAGAATACATGTTTTAATGAATAGAAAAGAAGTTGATCAGGGAGATTATAGGGTGAAGAGGTTAGATAGTACTGGAGTTTAAGTACTTGGGGTCAACAGTTCAGAGCAGCGGAGAATGTAGAATAGATTTGAAGTGGTGTGTGCATGCAGGTTGGCATTGGAAAAGAAACGTGTCAGGACTAATAACATCAGAAGAATCAAGGAAAAGATTCAAGTGCAGCTATTGTGCATGGTTTAGAGACATTAGAGGTAGAGCTGAAGATGTTTAGGTTCCACTTTTGAGTATGACTGACAGGATTAGAGGCATCAGCGGAACCACTCATCTCAGACATTTCAGACCATATTGAGATTGTCTGGACATGTGCAGAAATAAGATTGTGGAAATATTATTAGGAGGATGTTAGAAAGTAAGAGCTGCAGAAAGAAGACAGGTAGGATAAACATGTCAATTATCTTCTAACACGCTTATTCCCTAAACCGGGTTTATGGGGGTCTGCTGGATATAGGGCAAAAGGTAGTTACAACCTGGACAAGTCACCAGTCAATCACAGGGCCACGCAGACAAACAAACACACACCCCAGGTCCCGGGTTCGATTCCAAGGCTGGAATTCTGTGCATAGTGTGTTCCGGTTTCCTCCCACAGTCCAGTTTCCTCCTACATTAGGTAGTGGGTTGCCCTGAGATGGACTGGCCCCTACCTCTCGCCCCATGTGAGCAGGGATAGGCGCCAGCAGACCCCCGTGACTCAGAATTGGGGAATAAGCGGAGAAGTATCATATAAATGAATTATGTGAATTGACATGGCTGCTGAATAGCCTAGTTAATTGAATAGCATGGCCATTTCGAACATCTTTGTCCACAACATAACATTATGTCTAAAAACCTGTTTAGTGTTGGCATAGTAACCATTTAATAATACCATAGGTCTTATTATTCAAGTGTATTTGCAAACCACAAAATGAAGGCTGTGCCTTGCTCCTCCTTCCAGCTACTTGCTAATAAATAGTTTAGCTGTTTCGGTCTCCCAGTTTCGGTTCTGATGAAATAATAAAAAAAACCGAAACTTAAAGCAGGTATTTAAAGATCCACTGGGTAGCGCGCTGTACAACACTGCGCCACAAATCGACAACTACCGGTACGTTCTTATTTATAATACCTATTACTTTCTCCTTAGTCTTAAGTTTTAGAAGTGTTTTAGATGAACTGCGGTGTTGATGTACAAACGTACATACCGTGTAGTGTTTTTATTAGACTCGGAGAGACTCCGATTAGAGGAAGACAGAAGAGAGGAAGTAATGTGTTCGATCATTTCATATTTGGTAAACGTGTTTCTTGTTGTGTTTTTATATGATTATATACACGATATTCTTTTATTTGAAAGGAGTCATTAGTCGCTTTCTGATATACGGATGAATCGCTTGCCGAGAAAGGAAAGCGTGCTGACTCACTCATTAGCGTCATGAATAGCTGATGGCCATCTTTATGCGTCACCCTAAAGAAAATATTTTGATCTCATTATTTTTTAATAAAACCATTATAAGAACTAATGCTCCAGTACATACATTTAACAGTCGATTCCTTTTTACCGTTTACTTTGTACTTTATTTTTGTGGTAGTTTAAACAATGTCAATACCAAACATTTTACACGTTAATATTCATTTATTCTGCTGGAGCCTATCCCAGCATACATAGGGGGAGAGGCTGGAGTACACTCTAGACAGGCCGCCAGTTCATCGCAGGACCACACATAGACGAACAACCGCTCACACACACATTCACACACACAACTACGCACAGAAAGATGCCATTTCCGGTAATCGAACCCATGCTTATTGTGAGAGGAATGGTTAGGATTAGTAAAAAACTAAATCCAAAACTATCAACAATAACAGTATTGTTTGATGAAATGCAAAACATTTTTTTAATTGAAATGTAAGATTTATGTACGTGTTTGACGTCTATTTGATGTAAATACGGTAAATGGTCGGGCACTCTAATTCTGCGCCTTTTACGCGTTCAGTAACGTTACCGATATGTATGTAAAAGCCGCGCCGAATATTTATAAATAGTTTAAATTTTTTGCTGGTTCAACGCAGTCTCGTGAATGGTTGTTTGTCTATGTGTGCGCTGTGATGGACTGGCAAACTGTCCAGGGTGTACCCCTGCCTCTCGCGCTATGTGCGCTGGGATAGGCTCCAGCAGACCCCCTGTGACCCCAATTAGGGAATAAGTGGGTAAGATGATGAATTAACATATTTATATGAGCAAAAGCTATACGTTTACATATTGTGAATTTATAGAATCGTCTCCATGGTAAAGTAAAATATACTAAAATGAAGTTCAATCTCTGGTGGGGGCCTTCCTGTGTGGAGTTTGCATGTTCCCGCAGTGCTTGCTTCGTTTACTCAGGATACTCTCTGTAGGAGACTCAGATTTAACACATACACTCTGCATTTATTTATAGTACCCTTTTGCTTTTGGATGACGTGGTTAGATTTGCACTCATTGTGTTGAGTTTATTGAAGCATTGCATATTGTAAATTGTGCATGTTTAATGTTAATGTATATTCGTGGAGACTGTAAAATGTTCAGAAATCAGTCCTTTTATATATCTTTGTGCACAATGTAATTCTTATTTTTACAGCACATCAGGACTTGACAGTTTGATGAATGATGGAAAACTGGAAAAAAGAACAGCAAAGTAAAGGTCTAGCTTTCCTCCTTTTTTCTTTACTTCAGTTATGCCACTACTTTCCTAATTTTGTGCTCAGTATATACCCAATATAATCAATTTCTTAATTTCCATGCAGATAAAGAGAAAGATTGCGGTGGTGGTGGTAGAGATTGTGGAAAAGGAGGTGCTGGAGGGAGACCAGGTGGAAAAGAAAGAAAAGAAGGTGCAGCAGCACAGCCAGCTGGAGGGGGCAGAAAAGTTGGTACAGGAGGACAACCTGGACGAGAGGGAAGAAAAGGAGATGGAAATGACAGAAACAGAGGTGCAAGAGCAAAGTCAGCTGGAGGTGACAGAAGAGCTGGTGGCAGACAAGGTAATGAGAGAGGTAGAGATGAACGGAAAATTGTCAATATGGAGAACTACAGGCCCGAAACATCGCGGGAAACCACCAGATTGAGGCATCAAAGTGCTCAACGAAGAGAAAGAGGTAGAGGACATGGTCAGAGAGGAAGAGGAGAGACGAATGCTAGAGGGACAAATAAAAATGGTACTCCTGAGGTACGAAGGCTGGGGTACAAATCATTAGAGGAGCTACTGGAGAAAGATGCATCTGTGGTGGTCATTACACTATCCTCTAATGTTGGTCTGCAGGCTTTGCTAAGAGAGGCATCCATGCGGCAAGACCTTGTACAGCTGCTCTGCCAGGTTCTTTGCAAAGCTTTTCAGTCAAAGAATGACCGCAGAATAGTGCTACACTTAGCTCAGGTGGTGAAAGACTCTATCTTCTTCAAAACCGTTCTTCCATTCTATGTAACGGGAATGATGACTGATCATGTCCCTGCTCGGAGACAGCATTACCCCCAGCACCTGGAAAACATTCTCAATCTTATGTCTGCTGTGCTCAGCATGTTTCCATCTAGCTCTATCCAATCAATCTCAATGTTGTTGGCTATCTTGAAACCAGTGGTAAACCAGCTGCGAGCCTCTGGCATAGACATTCAGCAAACAATTGATGAAGAGCTCGAGAAAATCCAAGGCATGGTGGAACATCTTCAAGAAAAAGCTAGAGATGGAACCTTAAGATCAGACAACTACACAGTTCTCATTGATAATGATGATGCCGCAAAAGTGGAAGAGCACTTCAGAAATATGACTATCTACCCGACTCCTGAAGAATTTCGCCAGGACCAAAGACCTTTTCTGCGTGCTAACATTATGTCACAGAGTTACCCTAGTGCCCATATCTACCTGGATACACATTTTAGGCTTTTGAGAGAGGACTTTGTGAGGCCATTACGTGAAGGTATTAGGGAGTTGCTTCAAAGGCAACATGATGAGAGTCTTAGAGAAATTCCACTAAAGAAACAAAGCTTTGATGACATCAGAGTCTACTTTGACACTCGGTTGGTTATGCCTGTCTGCACTCCAACAGGTACTGCCCACATGGTACAGTTTGATATCCGGCCCCTTCAGGTAAGATAATTATTTAGAGCTTTATATACAATATAAATAACCTAATAAACTAGGTTGGTTCCAGATTCATGTTAATAATGTCTTTATATATAATACATCTAATAAAATAAAATGAAAGTTACAGAATGTAATGTATTTCTTTAATTTAATTTACAGTTTGTTCGTTGGGAGAATTCTAAACGACTGCTATATGGGTCCCTGGTCTGCTTGTCTATGGACAATTTTGAAACTTTCCTCTTTGCTACAGTATCCAATCGTGACCCTCAAGAACTGAAAAAAGGTCAGGTTTTGTTGAGTTTCTGCAGAAACAGCCGAGCTCAACTAGCCTCTATTCAACCCTCTCAATCCTTTCTAATGGTTGAGACCACTGCCTATTTTGAAGCCTACCGATATGTACTGGAAGGACTTCAAGAACAGGAAGAAGATGATCTCCCTTTTCAAAGGTATAAACCATAGATTAGTTGATCAAAAATGAAAGTTTAGCCAATAATAATTCTGTTTATAATATAATCCCACTTGTTCACAATCAAGTTCAATTCATTTCAGCTTTTTATAATTGTTATTGCCTCAAAGCAGCTTTACATTTACACAATCAAAAGTTAAGTATTAAAATCAGAAATCAAAAATTACACTTGAGCAAGCCTGATGAGCAAGCTGGAGGCAGCATGGCAAGGAAAAAGAAACCTTGAGATGAAATATTTCATTTTTGAAATGAAATGGTCATTTTTGTGTTTGTGGAACGCATACATTTCACACATACTATACTATGCAGAATATAATGAATCTTTACATGATTTATGTCTGCTTTACAGTGTGACATGCCCTAAAACCATGCACACAATGCAGAGTTTGCAAGTTGATGTGGATGTGGCAGACAGCATTGCACAATCTAAGAATATGATTTCCTATTTTTTCGATCACAAAATCTGTCAATTTTTCTCTGTTGTCTTTTAGATACATTGTAGAATGTAACCAAGAGGTCAGACCACCAGCATACTTTTTGCCAGTTGAAAGAACATACGATCTGTCCTGCATTGCAGCAGAAGGTCACGCGAATAGTGTACGACGATTTAACCCTCTCAATGCTACTGCCTGGCCGACTGAGGAGCAGATGGGTGTGGATGACAGCCAACTTAAGGCCCTTAATCTGGCCCTCACAAAGGAACTGGCCATCATACAGGGTCCACCAGGCACTGGTATACAAGTGTGTATATATATATAGATAGATAGATAGATAACATACCACCTGTGTATGTGTTAATTGTACTGTTCTGTTTGTTGTACTTTGCAGGAAA
>JAOTRA010000012.1:3669179-3687133 GCA_026260255.1 Pseudolaguvia tuberculata | reverse complement strand
ATAGATAGATAGATAGATAACATACCACCTGTGTATGTGTTAATTGTACTGTTCTGTTTGTTGTACTTTGCAGGAAAGACGTATGTAGGGCTAAAAATTGCTAAGGCTCTATTAATGAACAGTGGTGTGTGGTCGGCTAATTGTCCCATGCTGGTAGTTTGTTACACCAACCATGCTCTGGACCAATTTCTGGAAGGTATTATATGGAAAGCATTATCACATATAAAATATTATATAATTATCACAATAAATTTATGATTGTATATCCACATGTCCACATTTGTAAACTACAGTATATAGGAGAAATGTAAAAGAGTAAAAAAGTCCTATTCTGTTTGTATTAGGTATTCACAGTTTCTTGCCAAAAGGCATTGTGAGGGTTGGTGGCCGCAGTAACAGCGAGATCTTAAAGAATTTTTTTCTGCGGGAGCTGATTAGGTTGTCAAGTTTCCACAGAGATCTACCAACACACCTTAAGAGGGCCTACCATGAGGTGCCACATTAAGTTTTCTTATCTTAAACATTTAGCTTTAACTTAAAAGGTTAAAATGTAAAAATCAAAAAGAAATTATCTTTTTCTTCTGTCAGTTGAATCTCAGAAAGCACTCTAATAGACGTATCCATCCCTGGCGTGATATTTGTGTTCAAATAAAGCTTAGTATATTGTATACAAACTAAAAATAATGCTTTTACAGATTCATAGGGAAATGCAAGATGCACAGCTTCATCTGAATGATCATGCAAGTTATCTAGACTGCAGCCTACGTGGAGTCATTAATGAGAACTTCCTGCAAAAGTACATATTTGTCAATCACTGGGACACTTTGAATCTGCAGGTCAGTCAGTGAAGAAATGTGCAAATGTTCTAATAATAATAATTAATATTGAACAAGGCAAGCAATAATTAAAAAATTGTTTGTATTAGAAGTAGTTTTATTAATTTTGTCTTTGTCTGTGTGTGTTAAGTCTGACATGCTAAATGAATTTGCACATGTTGGAAAGAAGCAATCACTAATCTTGGAATGGCTTGGAGTGTTTCAGCAGATAACTCGCGAAGAGGTAGTAGGTAAATAAAGACTCTTGTTTGACCTGTATATTTTTCGATGTTCAGTTAAGTATAAATTTTTGTCCTTATTTAAGTACCAATGAACATTATGTCTAATGAAAAGACACTAACTATTTAACATAAAATAATTAAAAAAATATTAACCATCAATATTGTATCTACTGCTCTCATTGAGTTATTAAAGTAAAAGTGTAACATATTATTACAAATACAAACTTGATTCCAAAAAAGGAAAAAACAGAATGCAATGAAGTGGAAGTTTCAAATTTAATATTTTATAACATTAAATGTTTAAAGTGAGACATTTTAAAATGTCATCCCAAATATATTTTGGATTTCATATGAGCTACAAATTTCAAAAAAGTTGGGACAGGTTGCAATAAAGGCCAGAAAAGTTCAATGTACATATAAGAGTCAGCCGGAGGACCACTTTGCAACTTGTTTGGGTATAAGAAGAACCTCTCAGAAGTCAAGATGGGGAGAGGATCCAATTGTGCGGTGAAAATTTCCGAAAGGAGTTTCTCAGAGAAAAATTGCAAGTTAATTTGAAGCTATCATCAGTGCATAATATCATCAAAAGATTCAGAGAATCTGGAACATTCTCTGTGCGTAAGGGTCAAGGCCGTAAAACCATATTGGACGGTCGTGATCTTCTGGCCCTTAGAATGCACTGCATCACATACAGGAATGCTACTGTAATGGATTTCACAACATGGGCTCAGGAATACGTCCAGAAAACATTGACTGTGAACACAATCCACTGTACCATTCGCCGTTTCCGGTCAAAAAAGATGCCATATCTAAACATGATCCAGAAGTGCAGGCGCTTTCTCTGGGCCAAAGGCTCATTAAAAATGGACTGTCAAAAAGTGGAAAATTGTTCTGTGGTCAGACAAACCAAAATTTTAAGTCCTTTTTGGGAAACTGGGACGTCATGTCTAAAGGACAAGGACAACCCAAGTTGTTATCAGCGCTCAGTTCAGATGCCTGCATCTCTGATGGTATGGGGTTGCATGAATGTGTGTGGTATGGGCAGCTTAAACATTGGAAAATCACCATCAATGCTGAAAGTTATATCCAAGTTCTAGAACAACAGATGCTCCCATCCAGATGTCGTCTTTTTCAGGGAAGACCTTGCATTTTCCACCATGACATGATAACATGACATGATCATATACCGATCACATACATACACATATACGCATCAATTACAACAACATGGCTGCATAGGAGAAGGATTTGAGTACTGAAATGGCCACCCTGCAGTCTAGATCTTTCACCTATAGAAAACATTTGGCGGATCATAAAGAGGAAAATGCGACATAGAAGACATAAGACAGGTGAACTAGAAACCTGTATTAGACAAGAATGGGTCATTCCTATTCCTAAACTTGAGCCCCACTGTATATATTAAGATGTTTTCTTGCTATATGACTTATGTTTAAACAATCATTATAACATATACAATAATATCAATAGTATAAATAATAATGCATATGAACTTTGCTGCCAAATGTAATTATTTTCTCAATCCTTAAAATGTTTAGAAAGGATTTAACAATATTATATAAACATATTCATAGCTTACTATTTGTATGCTCTTCCTAAACAAATGTACTCAAACTGTTTTTATTGCCCACTTTTTGTGTCCTACTAATCCTCTTGCTGTCACCAGAGACAAACAATGAGGCAGAACCAGCAGAAGACGAGCAGCTGTTGGAAATAGATGAAGAAGCTGCTCTGATAGAGGCTGAAAGAATGCTGGATGATTCAGATCCCAAACCCAGAGGTGGCCATAGAAGCAGGGAGAAGGATACCGTAGAACAACTGTCTAAGACGATGTTGGCCATGAACCTGCATCAGGCTGATGGAAATCCTTCTCAGGCCGAAGGACAGGGACAAGCCGATGGGGAAGTGTGGGAGGTAAGAATTGTTCTTTAACGTCAGAGAGTTAATCATAATTTGTATAATATAAATTGGCATAATGAGCCATACAAATAGCTAGTAGAAATTAAAAAATGTAAAAACACTTAAGTTTAAATCAGTAAAGCAAAAGCAGTACATAAAACAATGCAATCTCTCTTCATTTACAGCATGTGGCATGTACAGTATGTATTTATCCAGAGTGACATAAACTGATAATTCTCAGAACTTAGCAGTTGAGAGTTAAAAGCATAGCGTCGTGGAACTTAAGCTCATAGCCCTTCATTTAACAGCCGAATACCTTAATATTTGTATCTCCCATGCACAGACACATCAAGTTTAGTGACTAATTGTTGAATTTTGAACTTAAAAGTAAGGTCAAATGAGTGAGGTTCCACATGATCTGATATGAATAATATTGAGGCACTTGGAGTGGTCTAAAAGGAATTTATGGGAACTAACCCATGGTTGTGTGCAAAAATCTTGTACGCAAAAAAATTCTCTGAACAGTTCACATTCTTACAGTTACTGTAAAAGTAAAAAACAAATAAGTTTTATGCGTAGAGTAAAGCACAAAGGTGGATCAGTGATGGTTTGTGCTACAATATCATGATATTCCCTGGGCTCAGGGCGAGAAACACAACTGGCAGGGACGTCCAAACCATTATGGAGGATCATATGCTGCGGTCTCTATTGATTATGATTTAACATTCATTCATTCATTCATTTATTTATTATCTTACCTGCTTATTTACTATTTTGGGGTTATGGGGGTCTGCTGCAGCCTATTCCAGCGCACACAGGTCAACAGTCCATTGCAGGGCCACTCATAGACAAACAACCACACACACCCACTCCTATAGGCAATCTAGAATCACAATTAACCTAATGTACATGTTTTTGAGAGTACAAAAGCACTGGGAGAAGATGTAAAGATATAAGATGAAGATGTAAACTGCACAGAAAGACAAAGATTCGAACCCGGAATCGAACCCGGAACATTGTTTCTGTGAAGTGACCATGCTAGCCACTATGGCTGCTCCCTAATTTGACATGAAATAAAATACATAAAATTATATGGAATTTATAAAGTATTATGCATTTTTACAATCCTAATTACTCCATTTTCTACAGTAATAATGAGCCGCCGGTTTACCACTGAGCAAGTTAAGTCTTAACTGAACAGTTTGATAAGGGTGTCTCCTAAATGGCAGATTTTATTCCTAGAATCCTGTTGTAGGTATCACAAGGTATTATTAGTGCAGCTTGTAAGTGCACCTTTAAATCATTATGAATATAGCATTTGATACAAGCTAACACAATAGCTTAGTGGTTAACACTTTTGCCTCACAGCAAGAAGGTCGGGTTAGATTTCCAGAAAGTGGTCTATCTGTCTAACGTATCCGTTAGGTTGATTAATGATTATAAATTGCCTCCGGATTGAGTGTGACCCCAAATTAGAGAACAAGTGGGTATAGAAAATAAATAAGTTTGATAACTTTGATAATGCTGATACAATTTCTGTCTATGTATGTTACAGATACAGAGTCACCAAAAGAAAAAGATAAAGGAGATGGTCAAAAAAGAGTTAAAAAAGAGTGATGCTATGAGTGAGGAGGAAGAACTGCAAGTGTGGAATGTATGGGATCTTAAACTAAGTGACAGATGGAGACTTTACCGGTAATAATCAGATGCATTTGTTAAAACTTTAATGAATTTTTCAGTCACTGATTAACTTTGTTTTCTTTCCTACTCTCTTGGTTGGTGTCTTTTTCCCTATTTACTTTGTTGCTCCATTTCATTATCTTAGTCTCTGGCTGTTGCGGTATCGGACTGAACTTCGTAGGAAAGCTTTCAGGGCTGAACAAGTCTATCAGGATGCTGCAGAACGCCTTGTGGAAATTCGACAACGTGAGGATCTATGTGTGCTCCGAAAGGCCAAAGTCATTGGTATGACCACCACAGGGGCAGCTAAATACAGAAAGGTCCTGCAGGAGCTCAAGCCAAGGCTAGTGATTGTGGAGGAGGCAGCTGAAGTGTTGGAGGCCCACACCATTACCACACTCACCCGTGACTGTCAGCATCTCATTTTAATAGGAGATCATCAACAGGTGCAACTGACATATAGCATATAGCAAAGCTTCTCACTAGCAAATATAATAAAAGTATAATTATATATATATATATATATATATATATATATAAGCAAAAATCTGAAAAAAAAATCTAAATCATATTTATAATAATAATCCTTATAAATGTATATCTGGTAAATCAATACCATAGGTGTTTATAATTTAAGAGCAATAAAATTATTACTTGTATACAAGGGATCAGTAAATGAATACACAAAATACAGAACAAAAAAAGCACATAATATTGGATCATCAATAATATTTTGTTATTGTTAATTCTGTTTTTAAACTCAGCTGAGACCTAGCGCCACAGTGTATGAACTAGCCAAAAATTTCAACTTGGAAGTATCCATGTTTGAGAGACTTGTGAAAGTGGGATTTCCGTTCGTCAGACTTAACTACCAGGTAAGCTAAAATGATAAATAATGCATTAATTGCACTTAATTAATAGCTTTTTTTAAGCTTGTAAATAAGTGTTGCTTCTAAATTTTTTAATAACGTTATTACAGCATCGTATGAGACCAGATATTGCTCGTCTTTTGACTCCTCATATCTACTCAGAGCTGGAAAATCATCCTTCGGTGTTAGAGTACGAAAACATCAAGGTCAGTTTTATTAGAATAAGTGTTAGGAAACTCACTGTAAACACATTTCCAAGAATAACATTATGTACTAAAGAATTGTATTTTAGTCTTAGTTTTTCCTCTTTTGTAGGGAATTTTGACAAACATTTACTTCCTTAACCATCAATCTTATGAGGAGGAAATCAAGGATGGACGAAGTCATCAGAACCTACATGAGGCACATTTTGTGGTGGATCTCTGTCGATACTTGCTGCGTCAGGAATACCAGCCTTCTCAGATTACCATTCTCACCACCTACACTGGGCAGCTCTACTGTTTACGCAAGCTTATGCCCTCATCTGAGTTTTCAGGGGTTAAAGTTCATGTTGTTGATAAGTATCAAGGTGAAGAGAATGATATTGTCATATTGTCTTTAGTGCGCAGTAATAGGGAGGGCAGGGTCGGGTTTTTGCAAATACCGAATCGTGTTTGTGTTGCACTTTCTCGTGCCAAAATGGGACTATACTGTGTAGGGAATATGGACATGTTTAGCAAAGTGAAATTGTGGAGTAATATCCTTCACACTTTGAGGGAAAAAGAGCAGGTGGGAAAGTTTTTGACACTGAGCTGTCAGAATCATCCCAAAACACAAACCATGGTGTCATCTTCAAAGGACTTTACAAAGGTCCCTGAGGGTGGGTGCAACAAGCCCTGTGAGTTCCGCTTGGATTGTGGACATGTTTGCACTCGCATGTGTCACCCATATGATGCTGACCACAAGAAATTTAAGTGTTCCAAGGAATGCACCAAAGTTCTGTGTGAACTGGGGCACAAATGTCCCAAAAGGTGCTATCAGAAGTGTGGTAAATGTGAAGTACCCTTGGAGAAGGTTGTTCCAAAATGCCAGCATGTGCAGAAAATGCCCTGTCACCAGGATCCGGACACATTTATCTGTAGGGAGCCATGTACAATAATGCTAGGATGTGGACATTTATGCCAAGCAAGCTGTGGTGAACCATGCACTGTCAATTGTAAAATACGAGTTTCTATGAAGTTAAAATGTGGACATACTCAGACAGAACCTTGTTGCTATTCAAGAAACCTATATCAGCCAGTCTGTAAGACGCGATGTGATACAGTTCTGAAATGTGGACATCCTTGCAAAGGCAGTTGCCACAATTGCCACCAGAGTCGCCTCCATGAAGCATGTCATCATCAGTGCCAGCGTGTTCTTACCTGTTCACACAAATGCCGTGTACCCTGCCCCAAATTTTGTCCACCTTGTACCGTCCCCTGTCAAAATCGTTGCGTTCACAGTGTGTGCATGAGAAAATGTGGCCAGCCTTGTGTCCCTTGTATGGAACCCTGCGAGTGGCAGTGTCCACACCACAGCTGTAGAAAACTCTGTTATGAGCCATGTGACCGACCACCATGTTCAATGAAATGCGATAAAGTTTTGCCTTGTGGGCATCCATGTATAGGTCTTTGTGGAGATCCTTGCCCAGATAAATGCCGCATATGCCATCGTGACGATGTGATTGAGATATTCTTTGGTAATGAAGATGAACCAGATGCTTGTTTCATACAGCTAGAGGACTGCAAGCATATTATTGAATCTACAGGTATGGACCGGTACATGAGCATGGATAAGGATGATGGAGCTGAATTAGATCAGCGTGCTATTCGGCTCAAGGAATGTCCCAGGTGTCGAACACCCATTCGTAGAAATGTGCGCTATGGTGCCCATATCAATCGCAGTCTGGCGGAAATTGAAAAGGTAAAGGAACAGATCAATGGTCTGCAGTCTGATATTAAGGATAAGCAAAAGGAACTTCAGTTACAATTAAAGATGAAGAACTTGGAGGAGCAATTTCCCGAAAAGTACCTAAAGATCTTTGAGACTCTTCAACACTCTGGTTTATCTCTTCTAGACCTCTGGCACCAGGAAAACATTATAATGTTCTTGGAGAGGATTGGGAAGCTAATGAAGATGCAAAAAGATCACATGTCTTCAGTTATGTCTGATTTATTTTCACTTCGCATTGCAGAGTGCCTTAATTTCCTCTGTGATAAATCTCAGAGATTCTCAGATCAGCAGACAGATGATCTAGAAAGTGAACTGAACAGGCTTTCCTATCTAGCTGAGCTTAATGTTCGTTGTAATATAGCCAGTCACCAAGTGTTGGGGGTTAAAGCCAATGCAGAGGTGACACAAGCAAGGCAGATCCTGGAGGGCACACAGCCATTTACTGAAAGTGATGAAGATAAAATTAAGGAGATTTTTAAAGAGTTGGAAAATTTGCTTCCACGCAGTGGCCTTGGTATCACAGATAAAGAAAAGGCAATGATCATCAAAGCAATGGCTCTTCCTCAAGGACACTGGTATAAGTGTCCTAATGGCCATGTATATGCTATTGGAGATTGTGGAGGTGCCATGGAACATAGTCAGTGTCCTGACTGTAAGGCTACTATTGGCGGAACCAACCATACTCTTACTGAGGGTAATAATGTAGCTGGAGAAATGGATGGAGCACAGCATGCTGCTTGGTCAAATGCTGCAAATTTGTATAATTTTAATCTAAGAAATTAGTATAAAAAATAAATTATACACTAATTCCACTATTCATTCATTTCATTCATTTAATCTTCTTACCCGCTTATTCCCTAATTCGGGGTCACGGTGACCTGCAGGTGCCTATCCCAGCTCACATAGGGCGAGAGGCTGGGGTACACCCTGGACGGACCACCAGTCCATCAAAGGACAACACAGACAAACAAGACACAAACAACCATTCACGCACCCATTCACTCCAACCTAATCTGCATGTTTTTGGACATGTTTTTGGAGTTCCTGGAGTAACCTACGCAAGCGCAGGGAAAACATCAGAAACTCGGCACAGAAAGATCAACAGCCTGGAAATTGAACCCAGAAACTTGTTGTGAGGCGATCGTGCTATCCACTTCGCCACCACGCTGCCATAATTCCAATATATACTTAAATATTGATTGACTTTAAAGACTTAAAAATTATTCTGTAAAAATGCAAGTGTCACTGTCTTATCAGCATAGAAACAGGTAAAAGTTTATCCTATCACTACATAAAAACACAATTTAATGCTGAGGTATAAAGTTGAATTTACATAATTGAGTCTGTCAATCATATGCGGTCTTTTTTATACCTGTAGGGGGCAGAAGTATACTGTTGAAGACAGCTTTTAAGCCTGAATTAGATGTACTAAGAAATGTATTGGTGGATTATTTGCGTATGTTCATATTTTGTGTGCGTTTAAGGCTGTTTAATAATGTCCATTTTATTTTGCTTTTTTGTTGCAATAATCACATTCTCTGCTCAGATGTTCATGCTTTACTATCCATCAATGCTCCAAACTTCATGCACAGACTTGTTATACTTTTATTAGGCTTTTTAGCAGCAAAGATTTACTATAACATATAAAATAACAAGACAAGGTCAGCATTTGTCCGGCCTTACAAGCTTTTCTTTTTTTTTTTCAATAAAAAAAAGAACAGAACTTTGTATTTGAGTTCATGCTGGGGAAAATGTTATGTTCTCATCGGATACATGCTTTCAGAAAACAGCTTCCATTTAACATGCTTTTTGAAAGTACGTATCAGTAAATAACATGATAAATGCTGCTTTTTCCTAGCATCAACTCAAATGCAAAATTGTGCTCTTTGCTGAAAAAACCCCCCAAAATTGCAAGGACAGGAAAAATCGTTGGCCATAAAAAAAGCAAGCACACAAATGGATTCTTGTCAATGTTTATAGCAAGTGTTTTAGAGGTAGGTCAGAGAAGAAGGTGAAAAATAATTAAACTATAATATCTCATGGTCTGGCTGCCATTTATAAAGTTTCTTCTGAGTACAACCTTTACATTTTAATAGAGAAGGGATTTAAGTTGTGCTCTGCAATTATTCTTTTAACAGCAGTCTGTGACTAGATTTCAGTGGACTCTGTTGATTAATTATAACACAATCATGAATTAAATAAAACTGAACTGGCTTTAATATGCGACTCATTTAATGTATTCTTAGTGATATGGTATGGATCAGCATTTTTGTGAAGTTTATAATAGATCAAAACAATACGCTATATTATTAATATAGTACACTATATTAATTTAGCATATGGTAAAGTCTGGTTTTATGCAGAGTTTAGTTTATCTAGACCTAATACTGTCCAATGTTTTAATGATCACAGTGCATTGTATTTTATTTGTTCAAAGTATTACAATTAATTTAAATGTACACTCTAAAACAAACCACTCTGCTTTTAACCTTATTGCTGGTCATGTCGTCATGACTCTGTAAAGCAGAGACTTTATTAAAGGCTTTACAATAATCCAAAGATGTCGTTAATAAACAGGCAGAGTCTGGTACACAAAAGATACCTGGCAGACTAGATACTTCAGAAATGGCTGGGTGCTCCCTTTCAGCCAGTGTCTACGTTTTGTCAGGGCTTTTTTCATCACCAGTATCTCCTTGTTCCTCACATCATAATTTTGTTCTGCCAATGTAAGCTTAAGTAAAAAGAAATGGCAAATATGGAGTTTGGAGGGGGTTCTATGTCTTTGTAATAGCACAAACCCTTATCCAGGGCGACTTACATTTTGGTGTCATTTTTTTATTTTATTTATTTATTTTTTATACAACTGAGCAATTGTGGGTTAAGGGCCTTGCTCAAGTGCCCACCAGTGGGAATCAAACCCCGGTCATTCTGGTATTAGTCCAACACCTTAACCACTAGGCTACCACTTCCCACACTCACTCCTATTTAGAATCACCAATCAACCTAATGTACATGTTTTTGGACTGTGTGAGGAAACCAGAGTACACTGAGGAAAAAAAACCCTTGCAAGAACATGTAAATTCCGCACAGAAATATCCCTTGCCTGGGAATCAAATCCAGAACCTTCTTGTTGTGAGGCAATCATGCTCACCAATATGCCACCTTGCCGCCCTGACTTGAAGTTGAAACACATTTAACTTTGACGTTTTCCATAAGACAGTATGAACATGCTGTATATGTTCTGAGGAGGAGTGTGAATAGATAAAGATAGCGTCTATATTAACTTGTATGCTATGATAAACAGATTCAGCAGGTCTCAGAAAATAACAAATTACTGAAAGATTGCTGATGTATTAGAGAGACCATACTGCATGACTAAGTACTCATAATGCCCCTGGTGTTGATGCATGCCATCTTCCATACGTCTCCTTCACAAATTCAGATTTAAATGTAGGCACTGGAAGCGGCTGTTCCCCCGTGAACCGCTAGTTTCTGTTTGCTGTGATGCTAGAGTACTTGACTATAGTAGTACATCGTGGCTTGTATTTGATCCAAACCAATGGGATTCAGCAACATCGAAGTATTCGTCTGAGAGGAATCCATGTTGCAGTGAAAGGGCTTTACAATAATCCAAAAGACATAGTTAATAAACATGCACTTTTTGCAGCACTAGGCAGAAAACGTAATCCAAACTAAAGCAAAGTTTAGTAAACTAGGCAGACATAAACATGAGAACACTAAATATGTTAGAGGAGGCAAACAATACTTCCCCAGGCGTTCAAATCTATTATCTAGCTTATAAAACTAGCAACAGGATGTACTAGTGGAAGTGGTTGAAACTCAGACGAGGACTTTCTACACTCATGTGTAGGGCTTGATGTGATCATTTAAAACAGGTTATTAACTTTTCAATGGAATGAGAAATGTAAAAAAATCAGTTGACAGCAGAAAGGTTGACTGACATGTAAATCTCAGTTTGTGTTGTTCTGTCATGTTTTGCTCGGTGAATATAGTCACTATAATATGATCTGCTCTGCAATAAATACAAAGGTCATGCAAATTATAAGTTTATAAGTGGGCTTTAATCACTGGGATAACTTTACCATTTAGCATTTAGTTTCTTCTCTTTTTGGCTGTTCCCGTTAGGGGCCGCCACAGCAGATTGTTCTTCTCCAAACTACCCTGTCCTCTTTTACCGCAACTACCTGAATGTCTTTTTCCACTACATCCAAAAACCTCCTTCTTGGTCTTCCTCTTTTCCTCCTGCCCAGCGCCTCCATCCTCAGCATTCTCCTACCAATATACTGCATGTCCCTCCTTTGCAGATGTCCAAACCATCTCAACCTAGCTTCCCTCACCTTGTCTCCAAAACATCCTATGTGCGCCGTCCATGAACAGTTAGAATTTAGTTTACAAGCATTAAATGCTGCAAACATTGCTCCTGGAAATTAAATATAAAAAATATAGAATAGACTCTAATCAATCAGATTTACATTAACAAGATTTAACATTTTTCCAGATTTGGGTGCCATTTGCGCCAGAGGTTTTTGGAATGTGACACCTAACTTGGAGACTAATATGAAAGTAACATTTATTAAATTGCTTACATACATGTGAAAGGAGACGCTTCCCCGCTAATTCTTTCAGATTAGATTAGAAGTAGGTTAGAAAATGTAAACAAATGTTGCTTTGACTAAATACTCATTGTATGTTAGGTCTCAGATTAGATTTACAATTGAGCAAAATTAATTTTAACATGTTGATTCACCATGTCGGTTTTAATACAGTGCTCGTTGACAGCTTATTACCTTTGAAAAACTGCATCACATATACTGTGAAATGAAAATATTTATCTCAAACAAAATAGCTTAATGAAGACAACAATGACTTTCTGTGTACTACTATACATGTGAATTTATGCATTTGTTAAAAGGTAAGCTAATGTTATAAACTGAAATTTACCATGTTAAGATGAATAACATAACATTCCTCTCAGTAGGAGCATCTATAGCCTGCAGGTGGATCTGCAGAATGGCATCTGGAGCAGTGGCCTTGGCTGCATTTATCAGGCCTGCCTGGCTGATAGGACAGGACTGATTAAAATTTCATCAGGCCTGGTGGTGACTGCTTCTGTTTCTAGGAAATAATGCGCATGCTGATGTATAAATATAGATCCACTGTGTGTGTATGTACGCATGTGTGAAGATTTCTTATTTTATAAAAAGAAGAAATGTTTAATAAGTATGTTTCATCCTTATCTTGCAGACACAGCTACAATTAATGAAGCATAATAATTTCAACAAAGTGTCATGGTTTCATGCACAAAAGAACATAGTGAACTCAGTTCAGAAATGGTGTGACAAATTTAAAACAATATGCATACAAAAACATAGATAAAATGACTAAGAGCAAGCTTAAAGAGGGGAAAAGTGTTTTAAAAAAAAAAAAAATCATTTATATTAAACTTGTGCCCTCTGTAGACTCTGATCTCAATTTTTTAACTTATAATTTTTAATTCTTTAAAATAATGTCTGCTGTTATACATACACATTAAATGGCATTTGGTAGATGTCTCTATCCAGAGTAATTTACATTTTCCAATCAGCAGTGCAGCACCTTAACCACTTAGCTGCCACTGATGTATAAAATATTGTGCATGCTGAGTTGCCTTTCTTTTTCTATCAAGCAAACACTGATATTTATTGCAGTTAACACAATTTGTGGGACTCTTATTCCAGGAGTATTAACTATTAAGATTATTCACATGCCCTATCTTTCATGAAGCAATTTTAGATGGTTAGATTCTGATCAAATTCTGAAACTAGATGTCTCATAATTATAGGATAGTTATGACTTGTCATAAGTGATTTACAGTTGACCGTGTTTGTTTCTTTTTCTCCTTGCCATTTATTACAATCAAGAAATTTATGGGCAAGGAAAATTTTATACAGTATACAGTAAACATATGTGTTTCAGTTGATCAAGGCTTCATAAAAGTTTTACTCCTAATCAACCAGAGGACAGACAAATGCTGATGTCATTGGAGGCCTGCTAGCTGGTGAGGATCTAGTTGCAGGCCAATCTAGTTTATCCACAACAGACTGTCATCCATGTCTTTATGGACCTTGCGTTGTGCACTGGTGCACTGTCATATTGGCAGAGGAAGGGGCCAGATCCAAACTGTTCACACAAAGTTGGGAGAATGGAATTGTCGAAAATGTCATTCAAAGTTCCGTTCACTATAACTAGGGGGCCAAGCCCAGTTCCTGAAAAACAACTCTACAACATAGTCCCCCATTCATCAAACTTTACACTCTGCAACAATGCAGTCAGACAAGTATTGTCCACTCAGACTCATACATCAGATTGCCAGACGGAAAAGCGCGTTTTATCACTCCAGAAAACATAAATTCAGTGCTCTAGAGTCCAGTGGCTTTACACCACTGCATCCGACGCTTTGATTGTACTTGGTAATGTATGGCTTGGATGTAGCTGGTTGGACATGGAAACCCATTCCATAAAGCTGTCTGCTCACTGAGCGAATCTGAAGGCCACATGACGTTTAGAGGTCTGTAGCAATTGACTCTGCAGAAAGTTGGCAACCTCTTCATACTATGCACCTAAGAATCCGCTTACCCCGCTCCCTTAGTTTACGTGGCTCACCACTTCATGGCTGTCGTTCCCAAATGCTTCCACATTCTTATAATACAACTGACAGTTGACTGTGGAATATTTAGGAGTATTGAAATTTCATAACTGGATTTGTTGTACAGGTGGCATCCTATCACAGTACCATGCTAAAATGCATTCAATTTTTTCAAAAACGGTCTGCAGTCTCAGTTCTTCTCTAACCACACATACAGTAGGCAGACACCCTCAGTAAAATACCCATGTTGCAGCAAAAACGCCTTGGTCTTGTTCGGCTGACCATCTGGAAGCCAAGGGAAAACTGCCTTATTGCCTCCAAGTGCTGAACCACTAACTGGGCTGGTGGGGACATTGTGATATAAATAATATTATTAGTGGTTTTCCTGGTTCCAGTTGATCTGATTATTACAGCTTAAAATCAGATAGGAATAATAAATAATAGACAAGGTGCGTATATTTATTATAGTTTATAGAGATGCATCTTCAATCTAGTTCATACTGTTGCCTCTCGAACAGTGTTGGGTAAATTATTCAAGAGCTTAGGTGCTAGAGAATAAAAGGATCTACCGCCGGCGGTTGATTTTATTATTGTAGGTATTACTAGATTATCAGAGTTTTGACAGCGTAACGGACGTGAAGGACAAACTGTCAAATAACTTGTGGAGCTTTTTTCCAGCCCCCAAATATAGAAGGTGCATTCATTATTTCAAATCATCAATGATGTTCAGTGTTTGGGTCTTTTCCTTCCTCTAAAGATAAATGGTAATGCTACAGCATATAGAGTGATCCAAAACAATTGAATGAATTAACTATGTGGCAAAAAATTTGACAAGACACATTTATGGTAATGTTAGTTAAAAAAGTGAAAGAGTAGTACTTCAAAATAACTGTGGTTTAGAAATTTACTAAAGAGACTTTTGATGTTTACTTTTGTAATGTTTTTTAAAAAATTATAAAAATGCACTGGTCTGAAATTCATTCATATTTCTTCAAGTAATTTAAAGCTATATTCCACAGTGAAAAACAAATGCTCCCTATCCAAGTCAAAGATGGAATTGCTTCAGTTCCAGAAGAGAAATCCAGATATACAATAGTGAGGGTTTGGACTAATTGCTTTATCAGGTTTGGTGCTCCTATTATTTTATAGTTTGATAGTCATCAAAGGAGAAGTTACACTGCATGTAAGTGTCTGAAATTTTAATTGAAGGAAACAACTAATCGAATAGCTATTAATTACCTGCCGGTGAACACATCAATCTAGATTCAACACAAAAGAATTATTGTGGGATTATAGGAATCCTTTAGGATTTCAAAATTTGTCTCACACAAACAATTGTGGCAAAAATCAAACAGTGTAAGCCTGCCAATATATAATATGCAGAGCAAGTTGACTTCCTTTTCTGAGGGTGAATAAAATCAGCAAATGCATTTATTAGTCAGTTAAATTTGCTTGCTTTTGACACTCCAACTTATTTGTAATAATCCTCTGATGATAAGTGTTTTAGAATCCAAGTGAAGCTCATCATTCTTATTAAAAAAGTCTGGAAAGTTGAATTATCACTATAACACTATATTCAGAGCCTGAAGGATGACGCCAAAGATGATTGCTGCATTTCTTTTGAATAGGTATTCTGTGTTTTGATTTTGGTGCATTTTGATTTTGTAATGTTCCCTACATTGTTGTCTAATCTATGACTGTCTCACCTCAGAATGACATTGTATTTTACTAAAGTTATTTGTAACATTTCCTACATTGTTGTCTAATCATGTGTTCATGAGGTCTGGATTTGAACAGTGAATACTTTCATCACTATTAAGTGTCAGTTAGCATTTTTGTACAAAATGTCCTACTGTACTTTTCTCCTAAGTGACTTAATGGTCACTGGTTGGCTGCTAACACACCCCAGTGGATAGAAATGTTAGTGTAAGATGACCTACAAGAAAAAAGAGTCGTGAGGTCCTGCCACAGGGATACAGACTGCACTGCACTGTCTCTAATGCTGTGAGCATGTCTCAATGAACCACTTAACTGCAATGGCAGAACCATGAACCTCAGCACAACAGTATCTCTGGCTCAGCATGTCTTGTCATTTTGGTGTACATAAAGCTGTCACTGCAGAAATGCTTAAAATGTCTTAGCTTATATAAAGTGCACTATCGGATCTTTATTGTATACACTTCTTAGGATAAAAGCTTTATATTTTTTAGTCTGCTGAAAAGAATTAGAAAATAAATATTAAACAATATCCATCATATTCCTAAATGCAGGGATACAAGCAGAGCATACATTATTTATAACCAAAATATATGACCAAACATTTGTGGACACCTCTCCAGAAAATACATTAATGTGATTATGGCAAACTTTTGCAGCAGATAGTTAAGGCACTTGACTGGAGTTAAGGTGGCTCTTGAGTGCTGTGTTCCCCTGAAATGTTGCTGTTCCCCTTTACAGTTTTTTTTCATCTCAAAAATCATTAAAAATTTCATGATTTCTATATAATAAAAATTAGAAAATAATCCTGTTTCTCTGATTGTTTGTGTTGCATCTCATGCATCATTAAGTCTTCTGCATATTTTTGTGTATGATGTGTAAAGCCTTCAGCTTTTAAAAAGTAAGTTATGCGTTTATTTAATATACATAAATTAAATGTGGCTCTTGGCATATTTTTCAATTTGTTTTGTTTTATGTTGTTAACCACTGTCACTGATGCTCCCAGTTGCTCCCTGGTTGAAATTTTCCTGTTACTTATGGTCTGGTGTCAGCTTTGTCTAGGATGTCTGTGAATGCTGTAGCATTAAAATTTTCCTTCACTGGAATGAAGAGGCCCAATGTGCCAGCATGTCTTGTCATGGAGAAGAGGAACACTGATAACAGTGTGATTACTGGCTGATCTCACTAATACTAATACCGGTACAGTCCACAATCTAGCCTTTTCGAAATACAATATGGAATATAAAAGTATTAAAAGAATACACAGTTTTAATGAAGCTGTTATAAAATTATTCCTAGTCGGATCACACTTAAAATATACTTTAAAAAATCAAAATTACTATTAGTGTATGGAATGCATAGTTTACAGTCAGAAGCCCAATTTCTAGCATTTACTAGGAAATCAAGTTTAATCAATAAACACAAAGAAAAAGATACAGAAGAAAGAAACTCTTTAGCTGTCATCGGACATACCTGCAAGAGATTATCTTGTTTATCCTCACTATTCCTTGCACACAATGAAAGGATTCTGTGACCGTTTTTCAGTCCAATGACTATATCTTGCACTGAAAAGCTCATTGTGCTGCAAAGTCCAAAAGTTAATTTTCTCACTGAAAACCAGAATAAGGAAGTGCAGAAAGCTTGTAAGTTTTCAACTCCATAAGAAGCTAAAAATCTGCTAGCTACAATAGTTTCCCAATGAAATAGCCAATGTTCCAATATGCTTTGTTGATAGACCATTTAATGCTTTGTGAATGAAGAGACTATTTTGGGCCTAATAAATTTTTAAACTATATAAAAATCAATACCTCTTTGAAAAACAATGGCAATATAATAACCTCTCTCAGTCCAATTCTGCAGTATTGCATCCAGAGTAAAGTACTTTACATCCCAAATAACAAAAGTGGTACTTAATTCAATGTTATTTAGAAGACTATATCAGAGAGTGAAATGTGTGATTTGTAATGTGACACCTTTTATTTAATTAGACGTTACATTGCTAACTTCCTTTGATAAGAAAAAAAAAGAACTAATGCAAAACTTCATTCATTCATTCATTCATTCATTCATTCATTCATTCATTCATTCATTCATTCAT